>VXAC01007671.1:1143176-1173533 GCA_013399225.1 Rhipidura dahli
AGAAGGAGGAGGAGGAGGAGGGCGCCGTCTCCGCAGCAGCAGCAGCAGCCGCCGCAGCCATGGGAAGGATTTGACAGGGCTCGGAGCGCTTTCGCCGGTGTGTCGGGGCGCGCGTCCCGCCCGCCGCCCCTTGGCGCAGCGGAGGAGAAAGGGGCGACGATGAAGACTTTAGTTTTTTTGAATCACTGAAAAGCCTTAAAAGGAGACTCGGTAAGGAGGAGGAGGAAGGGAAAGGCTGCCCGGGGCAGGACGTGGCTGCGCCCTGAGGAGGGGGGGCTGCGCCCCACCCCGTGGTGGCCGCGGAGGCGCTGCCGGGGCCGGGGGAGGCGGTGGGGGGCGGCGGGGCTGCGCGGCCCCTCATCCCTCCCTCCCTCGCTCCCCGCCGGTGTGCGCCCTCATTTCTGCTGCCTTTCGCTTATATAAATACGTAAATACATGTTTTTCCCTTCCCATCCGTCCTGGGAAGTGGAACCGGAGGGGCTGTTAGCCCGTGGTGCTGCGGCGGGGCTCCTCGCAGGATCGTGCTGCATGATCTGCATTGGGAATGAAGGAGAAGACCTTCTTAAATATATAAGTGCGTGTGCTTGTGCACGCACGGTGAAATCGGTGTCAGGCAGTCTCGGTTGAATTTGAGTGCAATTATTATTCTTAAAGCATCAGGAATGCCCATGTATATTTTTTTCCCCATTTCTTACTCAGCCTATTAATTTTTTTTTTAGGATAACTATTTTCTTCTCTTAAAAGTCATGCATCCACGCTGTATGTGTGTGTCTGAAACTCCAAGGGTTTAGTTTCAGACTGGGAACACCGAGGTGGGCTGGCAATTAAGGACCGCCACAGTTTGACACTTGTTAAAAATACTGTTGACTTATTTTTGAAACAACAAAACCCTCAAAAGTTTTTTGTTGTTGTTATTATTGTTTTTCTGACAAAGTAATAATAATCATTAAGAAAGAAACCCCAATGCAAACTGAAACAACCATGTCTGGAGAAGTGCGTTTGAAGCAGTTGGAGCAGTTTATTTTGGATGGGCCAACGCAGACTAATGGGCAATGCTTCAGTGTGGAAACCTTGCTGGATATACTCATCTGCCTTTATGATGAATGTAATAATTCCCCTCTGAGAAGAGAGAAGAACATCCTTGAGTATCTGGAGTGGGGTAAGTTTGAATGTGTTTATTTTGTGTACATCCGTCCATGTTCCTGTCTGCTTTGTATAATGTCTCTGTTATTTATGTGTGAGAGGGGATTGTTTATAACTCAGTGTTTTTACTGGGAAATGCTATCAGTTTTACTGTATTTAAACGTGGTGGTGGTGCTAGAAAGAAATCTGTATTGTTTTTTTTTGCCTTTGAGGTATGCATGTAAAACATACTTTATATTTCTTTTTTGGCATGGATCAAACTCTTGTACTTGAAGCATATTTGTTTGCCTTCAGGCCCAGCTGTTGAGTTTAGTATCCTAAAGTTGCTGGGAATATGGAATGGTGTGGGATAAATTCTGTGATGCCTGGAAAAACATCAGTCCTCTGATTTGCTTCTGCAGTTGAATCTATACTGCTATAAAATAAAACATGTTGATGAACAAGAAAATCCTTCAGCTCTCTGAAATGATAAGGGTTTGAAACATCTGTGAAGATGGAGAAGATGACATTCTGTTCTTTAACATAAAATCGTTGCTGACTTAAGTAGATTGTTTTTTTCATCAGGAAAATCAAAGCTGAAAAGCCAAATGAAACCCTGTGTGCCCCTGGCACACTTTTCACTTTCTTTATTCATTTTGTGGGAGATAGGGTATTAGTAGATTTTTAAAGGAAAGCAGGTGAATGATAGTGTGCCAGTTCTTCTTAAGTTGTCACAGAACTGGTTGACTCTATTTTTTTCTTTTTAATTCTCTTTCTTCCTCCTCCTAAACTCAGATGTAAACCAGAAGATGCAGTCTGACATAAGAACCTTGATGAGAGTGGTTACTGTATCTGACCTTCAAACTTCAAAGTCATGCTGCACTTCTGTATTTGCATGCAGAACCATTTACCACATTTGCTTTGTAATAAATATATCAGCCAGCCTCCTTTATTAAAAAAAGCATATTTTTGAAACACGTAACAGACATTTGATTAATTAGGTGGTTGAGCTCTTCAAAATGAAGTCACTGAGGAAAGACATTGTTTTGATAACTGATCTAACAACTTGAGGCTGATATGTGTGTGTTTTATTTTCCTGCTCCTCTCTGTAGTCATACTGACATCTAAAGGACATCTGACTCAGTAATTAAGTTTCTTGTAGTGTTCATATTGCACTGGTTTTTATTTTCTTATTATCTGGAGGAACAGGCTATAATTAATGCATTCTAGCTAAGGAGGAAATAGTAATTAAAAGTACTTCTGAAGAATCTTCCCTCTAAAACTGTCACTGGCATACAAAAGCTGTGAAAGATTGGGAAAATATGATGGCTCCAAGGGTGTTTTCTATGCAGGAACTTAGTGTAGTCTGCAGTGGATCTAGCCAGCTGATACCCTGTAAATAATGATAATAATAATAACCAAGTTAACCATATTTAGATGATAAGAGCAGCAGTGTGTTTAGGACCCATTGTATTGGGTGCTGGTGCATTCAGTGGTGGTTGTTTGATGGGTAAATGCATCATTGCCAGGCTCTGACAGTACCTGAAGATTTCTGTAATAAGATTTCCCATGTGCTGATGGAAATAATACACTGTTTTGGAAAGGCTGGACTGGAATAAGGTTTCTTGCTGGCCTATTTTTCCTGCTATTTTTCCACTCTCATGCTCCAACTGTGCCTTAGCAGGACTCAAGCTTCAGAGAGGACCAGTTGCTCCCATTTCCAGGGCTGAGTTGCTATGGTCCTCTGTCTGCTCCCAGCTCTGCTGTCCCGGCTTCTGCCCTGGGAGCTTTTTCAGGCGGATTTGTGGCATGGGAGAGCCGGTGGCTGGTAATGCCTGCCGGTGGAAATGTCTGTGTGAAGGATGTCTTTATCCTGCAAACACTCCCAGGAGTGTCTCCTCTGAGAGGAGCCCTGCTAGTGAAACCAGCAGTCTCTGGCATTCCTGTTGGGATCAGGGGCTTGGCAGAATCAGGCTCTTAGAGAGGTCGGGTACCTCCCAGTGCTCTGGTGCAGTGGAGTTGCTGAGGGTACCCTGTGCTCTGGTATAGTGGTGACCTCTCATATCTCTCTCCTCAGTAGGGGAAACAATGCAAGTGGTTGATTAGAAAGAGGTTATATGTGGTTTTAAAGTCAGAGATGTGCTGAGTAGTGGCAGAAGTGGAAGGCTGGCAGCCAGAAATCATGGACTCTGCCCCCACCTCTCTGAAGGACTCAGTGTTGAAGTGCTTTCAGCTCAGTTTTTTTCAGCTCCTCTATTTGAACAGTGGGAAAAAGAGCACAAATTTTGCACCAGGGAGTTTTGAAAGCTGCTGCATGTGAAGCGCTCTTGGTTTTGAATGTACCGTATAAATTAGTGTGTGTTAATTTATTTTTCCCATCAGTGAAATGAAACTTGAGGCCTGGTATATCTACTGGTGGATGTCAGTTGGATGCTGGTATTTTGTGGGTTTCTGCCAAACATCCACAGATTTGCTTGATTACTGTGGAGAGTGCAATATGAATGTCTTGGAACTGGTCGGGGAATGGTATGAACTGGTACGTTTGTGTATTTACAGAATGCAAAGTACAAATTTACTCCTGAGAACTGATTGTCATCTTAAGCATAAACTGCCTTTTTAAAAAAAAGAAATTATTCTTTCTAGATGTAAATAAGGTCTATTTATGTAGTATGTTATTTTTAAGACAAGGCTAGTAAACAGGTGTTGAGTGATCACAGACTCCTGTTGAGCAGCAAATAATATTTTCTTGCTTTTCAGCAGTATAGTTTTGAGATGTTACTGTTTGGTTTTGTGCAGGGTTTGAGCTGGGGTTGCATTTGTAGATGTGTATTTTTATATGCTTTGGGTCTGAGATGTTAGCTGCTGTATTTCATGTAAGATAGAGCCACAGTCTGATTTTTGGGGGGAAAGGTTTAGAAGGTACTCTGCCATGGAAAAGCTAATGTCTTAATGACAGCCATGTGACTGCTGCTATATTTAGAAGAACTAAGAAGATTCATGTTCTGGTACTTAGATCTTTTAGGACTACTTATGAACTTGTAATCTAGAACTATAACTTATTTTAAAAATGAATAAGGGTAAAAGAACTGAGATCTGAACTAACTGTTCATATTTTGGTTTGATCCTGAAAGTTTAACTCAGCAAGTGGAGAAAGTAAGATCTCTACAACATGGAGCTTTAATTTTTTGTAGGATTTAGTCTTTTCTGGTGCTTGAAATGGCATTAGACTGGTTAGAAGTGTCAGGTTAATTATTTTGTGGTTCAGAATCTGCTTTGCTTCTAAAATCCTATCTTTGGCTTTAAATGAAAACACAGTTGCATTTCCTGTTTTTATACAGTGTTAGTTTTGTGACTTGTTAATAAGATGATTTGATTTTGCTGTTTATATTACATAGGTATCTTATATGCTAAGACAGCCATGGAAACAGTCATTATATTTGTGTTCTGAGGGTTAAATCAGGGCACATTTTGAGGTAACAGGAAGAAACGGGAACATTTAGATTTGGCTTGTTCTATGTATTTGATGCAAGTTTTCATTTTTATCTCTATTGATAGTTGTATTTGTGATTTAGAAAAGGGCTTGTCTAATTATAGCAACTGGAGCTTACCAGAAAAAGCTGTTGAGAATTCCAAGCACTTTGCTTTTTCTTTTCTACTTGTGTGTGAGTTGCCACGCTGACGCAAGAGTGTGAGGGAGGTAATGAAGACTGATAAGGTGAACTTGAAAGAGAAATATAGTGATAAAGAGAAGTTTTTGGAGATGTTTTGGTTCTGGGAAAACTTCCACTGTAATGGCTTCAGTTTGAATTCCTTTTAAAAAGAAACTAGAACATAATGTTATTTAGGATGTTATTTAGGGTGTATTGAAGGAACAGTAGAATAAACCTCAAAATGTGTGGAGATGAAAGTGAGGGAAGATGGAAGGCACCACCAATACCATGGTGATATCGGTGATTTGATTAAATCTGTACTCTAGTTGGAAAAAATGTAAACTGTCTTTTAGTAAAATTTTCGTTTGGTTGGTATTGTTGTTTTTGTTTGGTTTGTTTTTTTGTTGGTTTTTGGTTTATTCCTACCAAAGAAAGTTTTGGAAGATGGATTAAATTGTTCTCATTTCATCTCTAGTAGAACTGAAATGCATGGTGTTTATGCAGTGCTGATATGCATTGATTATGCTCATACACTAGACTGTCATCATTGGTCTCACACTTGTGTTATTCAGTTGTGCAGCATCTGTTCTGGATATTGAGAATGGTTCTATCACCATACAACCAATTTTTCAAGACAGAGTTGTGGAGAGGTTGTCTGTTTTATCCTTCTGGTGATCTCTCTCATGGTTTTTCTTAAGAAAAAATGGTGAGCCTCTTTTTGAGCTAGGTTTGTTTTTAAATTTTAGTAACGAAAGAAAACAAAACCTTGTCTCTAGACTTCTGCACCTCTTCTTTGTTATTCATCTCTGTATAGGTCCTGAACAAAATCACAGTCATTTTCAGTTATGAGTTGCTTATATTTTCTTTTTAAAACAGAATGTTTGAAAACAATCATTCATTTAGGTCCTATTCTTAGCAGATGTAGAAGACTTAGCACTCAAAAAACCTCTTAAAGTTTTGTTGTTTTGGTTTTTTATAAGGTAGACTTTGGTGCTCAGTATTTCCCAACCTTAGCACTATCTAACCCATTAGAAATAACTTTTTTTTTCCTTATTACATTTTCAAAGATATCAACTTCTTTATTATCTCGTCATAAAAATTTGAATACTTCTTGGTCTGACATAAGCAAAACCAATTATTCAGTTCTTTCTGGGAAAGAATGAGCATCTTGCTTGTCAAGGCCACTTAATGTGCTTAAGCATATGCCTTATTTTAAATGTGAGTTTTTTCACTGCTTGCAGCTGAGCCATATGAAATTATGGTGCTCCATCAATGTAGAAGACATTGGGGCATTCGTGACACATAAATTTCTGACATTGTTTACAATAACACTTTGCTGCATATTTTATGTAATCTGTTGTTTCTGTTACGCAGCTGCAGCAACAATTAAATGCTTTTTATTGATTAGGGTGAAAGAAGAAGGTTCTTCAGGGCTCACAAGCAAAAACGACCTTCAAATCTCCGTGTTTCAGAATATTGTGTAAACATCTATAGAGATGCAGTTCTACACCAAATTACTTGAAAAAGAATGAAACAGTATTTGTGGGAAAATACATTGAAGAAAGTTTGCCAGTACAGGCTTTAATGTTAGATAGCTTTGTGTTGAGGGTTTATACCTCTTTAATTGTGATTTTTTTTTTACCCATTTATTTCACAGTATTGAACACTGTAAAATTATTACTGTAAGTTTATCAACAGTTCTGATGTGATCAAATGAGCTGTGAGACCATCCAGTTAATTCTACTTGTTTTGTATTAGTTTCCAGTAGAGTGAGGCATTAATCTATTGTAACACGTTTGTTTCTTACAGATTTTCATTATACTGGGTTTTTTTTTTTTTAAAAAAAACCCCAACTTTCATTTTTAAGTAGAAATAAGTTTAAGGGGTGTTCTTTTTGGCTGTTTTTGTTCTGTTGGGCAGGGGAAGTTTGGAAGTACTCCAAGGCTGCCTGTTTTGGGGCATATTTGGGGTATGTGTCTTCAGGTTGACTGACTTCTGTCAGTAATGTCCTGTTTGTTGCAAAGGAATACAGCTTGCTTGGATAGAAAGCTAACTAATACTTAGTTTCCAGGAATTTTAGAAATGCCTTTATTCTGTACAGAAATTCTTCGCATGCTTTGGTCTAATGGGGACAAATGGAGAAATACAATTATATGAGTTAGTCTGCTCAGTGGGCATTATAAACCTCATGACAACACAATAAATTCCCTGTTACTGGGACATTTCATGTTTAAGGGTTAATCCAGTAGGGTTTTTTTATGGTATGATCGTAACTGTAAAATGTACTGCTGAATGTGTGTTGGAATTTTTAACCTCTGTATAGGATATGAGGCTGTGGGTGTATGTACCTGGCTAAGCTCCTTCCTTGTCTTTTGACCCTTCTGTCCTGGATTTAATGGCATACTTTTTTATAACCTGCAGCATATTATTATATCACAGTTGAGTGTAGTATGGATATTGTTCTCTAAAAGTAATGAGCTTATTTGGCCCAATGTAGTTCAGGTCTTTGTTTTATTTATGTATTTTCTTTTTTTACAAAGATGGGTAGAAGCTACCTTTCTTTTTGAAGCAGTACCTTACACCCATTGATCAATGTTTGAATCCTGAATAGCAGCAGCAAATAACAGTAATTTCTCTACTGAGTCGTACTTGTGGCTGGAGAGACCAGTGTTGTTTTGAAATTTTCTTGTGAATAAATTGCAAATATAGGATTTCTAGATACAAAGTGGATGCAGGCTACTATACTGGAAATCATTGTCCCCATATTATTTTCTGAAAGTGAACTGTAATAAATTATCCTGGATGTGTCTTTGGAAAATATTAACCTCTTCTTACCATCTCTAAATGCTTTTATCCTGTGAAGAATTTACTGTCTCCATTTGTGCAGAAAACTTCCAGAAGCAGTTAGATCCTGCTGCCAAGCTCTAAAACCTGACTAAAGAAGCTACAGTGGATAGCTGAGGCAGAATTGAAAGAAAAAGCCAGTTTCTAGACTCTTTTAAGTTTTATCTTTTGGCAAAGCAGTCATTCCTTCCATAAGCATTTGTACTTGTTTAATTTGATTTTCTTTTTCTGGCTGAACAACTGGAATATTTTGTTCTGCTCTGGTCTAACTTACCTCAACACGTTATTTTTCTAAAATCCTCGTTAAGCTTGGGAATGCCACTAATGTGGACCAAAATCTGTAAAAAATGCAAGTGATTTAGGTCAGTCGTGCAATCTTTTGTTAACGACAAGATTTTTATTTCAAATAGTTTAAACATGACATTAGGTTTAATAATAACTGCAAAAATCCTCTATTCAGGCAGGTCAGTTTGCTTTATTTCTAGTAATACAGCCTAATTAGGTTTACTAGCGGTCACCATGGATAAAATCCACATGAGGTATATGCAGGCTCCTATGACATTGTGTTTCATAATTCTTCCTTATCCGTATCCAGACTTCCAGTTTGATTTAAATTAGTTTTGTTACACAGTATTGCAGATTTATTTTATTCTTAGGGATCAACTTTTTAGTGCACCTTCTCTTGGTAGCTTTTTGAAAAGCTTTTCTTGGGGACCTTGCAGATATTGTGAGCTGCAGTATTTCTGTAGGCCATTCTGAGGGAAAAAATTTATTCATCAATTCAGTGGAAATGTACAGTAGTTTTTTTTGTAGAAATAAAAAGTGAGTTTAGCATGCCATTCCAAGTGGGAGAGGAAAAAGCATTTGTAGATGTTAATAATAGTAATTACATTTTCTTCAGATGTTGTGGAATTAGAACAGCAATGCTTCTTTGGTCTTTTGTTCAGTTTCCTTTCAGTCTCCGAGTTCCAGGCTTGCAGGGGGATGTGATGAAGGGCCCGCAGGTCTCCATTTCTGAGTCCTTTCCTTTCCCTGTGGTTTTCCACAGACAGTGTTATTCCAAAGCATCTTACCTTCTCAACTGAGGCCTCGTGTGTTTCTTCCTTGCTTCCATTCTGTTGCTTTTCATCCCATCTAAATCTCAGTTTGTGTTTCTAATATGGTGTGGATATCCATGTATCACTCTGGTCTTCTCATGGCAAGAATCTTGATTTCTGGATTTGGATTGGTTTTTTTGCTGTGTTTTTCCCTAGTCATTCCCAAGCTTTCATGATTTGTTGGCCGGATTCATAATATAGAGATTATTACAGTGTGTGGAGAAAGGTAGCAGAAAGTTGTCACCTGTGTGAAAAACACACACGGGCCTTACCCTCCAGTGCATCCATACAGTGTTTCCTGTAAACACCCTGTACATTTCTTATTAGATCGATTGATTTACTATCATTAATCATTTCACCTTGTTTGCTTTTGTAGAACTGGTGCCTTGGGCTGTTTGTTCTGGCTGTGACTAAGAAGTTGGGATCTCTTTTGCTCCTGTAGTCTAAATAAGATGAGGCTTAAGTGAGAGTATAGCTTTATCATTTTAATACCTGAAACTAAACTAAGAAAGTGATGGGAAGGGTAGCAATTACCCTGCACAGTGGTTTAAGGAAATGTCATTTGTGCTGTGGGGACACCACAGTCCCAAGGTATTTCCTGCTCTTGCTCATTAAAGTTCTTTCACCTTTACCACGCTGCCTTTTGTAAATAAAGCACTGTGTTGTGTGAATGTTTTGCAGGACGCATAGTAACAAGAGCAACAGGAGGAAATAGAAGTCAGTATTTTGATTGCAACTCACTGGTTTTATCTTGGGTGGGGGCTGACTTGACGGTATCTTAAGGCTGCCTAATCCACTGATCTTTGTTCTGCTGGTGCTTGCATGGGCAGAGGGACACAACCCAGTTGAAAACCAACCCTGCAAAAGCATGTTGAAATCTGTCACTGTGGTTCTGTGAAGATATTGTAGTGGTGTTTGTTTAAAAGAAAGGGGCTAGGACTGTGACAGCCCAGAATTTTGTGTCTTCACCTACTGCAGCTCCTGTGCTCCAGGCTGGTTGCCTCTCAGGTCCGTCTAGCCTACAAGAGAGCTACAATTTTGAAACAGGTTTTGAGGCTACCAGCTTCTTCTGATAGATACTTGGTGTAGAAATTCAGTGAGCCTTACTTTTTTCCATGACAGTTTCCAAAACTTTTATTTTTGGAATGAGAAAGTTTCTAATCATGAAGAGGGATCTTCAGAATAACTGTCTGATTTTGGTGATGGTAATTCCTTGCAAAAAGAAAGTGTTAGTGTATGTGTGTTCTGTGGTATTTGGCATAGTATCACTCAGTGTCTTTACACAGTTTTCCTTGTATACTTTGTAACTGAAAGACAAGGATTCTTATGTTAACACACTTGGAATAGTTTTGTTCTATTTCCCCCAACTTTTAGAAAACACATGATGTACTATTTCATGATTATTTAAAAAGACCCTTTTATAATTTTGATAGGGACTGACACAAAAGAGACTTGTTTTCTCTGTAAACTGATATGTTAGAGGAAATTATAGAAGCTGCTACCTATGAAAACAGAAATTTGCAGAGAAAACCATTATAATTTTGCTGTTGTATCATTCCACTTCCAAGACTGATTATTTTCACCTTCCCATCTAGCAGCCACTTCTGGGTAACAAAAGATACACTTCTAAATTTCTGCATCTATATAAAAGTCTTAATTTAACTCTTGAAATTAAATTAGTCAAATGGGTTTTTCTGGATCTAAGTAGTCTAGCTAAAAAATACACTCTCTATGCTCTTGTATGTTACTGGTTTTTCTGAAAATAAGGAATGACTTAACATCTCCATTGATGAGAATTCTTACTCTGAAAATGCCAACTCTGTTTAGAGTTAAGGTTACCAAGAGAAAAAGCTATGCAATGTGTACTACCACAGCTGGTGTGTATTATTTCATTAACTTGATATTTCTTGGTTAACTTTATCCTTGAGTAACACTTCAACTTCTGGGAACCAGTTGCTTTTGGTGGGGTAGCTTTTAGGTACTTCAGTGAATATCTGTGCAGATACACTGTTAAGTATATGCTGCAGGACCCCATGGTAAGGCTTGAAAAGTCTCTTCCTGGCTGATTTAGCAGAGATGTCATCTGATCTTATCAGAAGTAGCCTAGTGCTTAAACTTTCTGGGGGAGAAAAAAGTCTGCACTGGGGGCAAGGAGTTGATGATTTGCTGTCTAGCTACACTGTTCTTGAATTTTTTACATTCTTCTTCTCCAAAGCCAAGATCATGTAATGGAATTTGTATTATTTACTGACAATACTATATTCACTTTGTGATCCTTGGCACTACCAATAGGACAGAATCTCTTCCAATAAAGTCTTGATATTAGTACTTAAAATTTTGCTTTAATTTCACCATTAAGTTCTCTTGATAAGGAAACAAACCAGTCTAAGGATTTTTTCCTTTATCTTGGTCATGTAGTTCATCTTGTCAGTAAATGTATTTAACCACGTGTATGATCACAGTTAAAATTACAAAAGGTTCTTAAACACTCCAAAATCTACATGGTATGTTGCTGCCCATTGATTGGTTCTAAAGCCTCAATGCATTCAACTCTTAACCTGGCTGAATTTGCGGCGCTAAAACCTTTAGTTGATATCAAAGTGTCATATGATTATTCAGAACTTGCGTAATTTTATTCTGTGTGACCTTGTGATTTTTTTTGTTCTCCATCTACCTTAATTAGGAAGTAGAATGTTTATTGATAATTCTTACTGGTGAATGATCAACAAAATGAAATTTTATGCTTTAAAACCTAGGCATTAAGCATATGTAATTCTGTCTCTAAAACAAAGTTTCTTGTCTTATGTCTTACACTTCAGAGAGGGGTTCAGTCATTGGAGGATTTCCTTATTTTTTCTCTTTCTTTCTTTTCTAGTTTTGGGAAACAATTTTCTCTAATATGTCACTGTCAGATCCAGTTGGATCAAACTAATTCATATGTTTGGGGAAAGTATTTTCTTTAGTAGTTTTGATGTTTTCCCACTAATTCTTAAAGCGGTGAAGAAAACTTTGTGACTGCTAGATTTTCATGGCACTTCTGCTAACGTTAGGCTACCGTTTGTTACTGCTTTTACTTTAGATTTTCAGTTTCTCTCAGACACACCTTCTCCAGCTCTTTCTATGTTCCCTGTCTCTGGCATGTGAAATCATGTGCTCTTACAGTGACAGGGTGCAAGGGTCATTCTTAGCATGGTTCCTGCATAAGGGGTACGAAACCATTTCTTATGGGAAGCATCAGAGGGAATTTGCAGGGGATGGAAGATGGTAAATCAAATCAGATGGCAAAGCTTCAAGGATTTCTTCTTGGTATGCTGATCATTGTTTTCAGTAACACCTCCACCACCATCCCTCTAAAAGCTCGTGGCAGAATTTTCATTACCTTCAAGAGAAGCGGCATCAAACTGCATGTCTGAATTAAGCGTAATAACCTGTCCCAGGGGCCTGGGGTCCTTTGTGTGTGTGTTTGTAAAACACAGTGCAGAAGAGCTGCATTGCTACTACCTGGTGTCCCTTCTCAGAGTATTCCCATCAGACAGAAGTATTTGAAGTCTATGAGTGTGCTGCTTGGTGACATTTTCAGGCTCACAATTTCAACATAAGCCTCGAGAAATAAGCCCAAATTTTCTTCTTTCTTTTTGCCTTAGTGTCTGTCTCATACTGTATTTTTCTATGCTAGGCACTTAAAGACGTAGGTGCTATTTCCCCTGCTGCTTTTTTCTCTTTGAGAGGAAAACAGCCTCTCCACTGAAAGGCCATTTCCCAGGTGGTGTGTCAAGATTTCAGAAAGTTTAGACATCTGAATGGAGATGGATTCATCATGTGGTAGGCATTGACTTTAATCGCTGTGAGCCAAAATTGTCATGTGTGTCTGGCAGGAAGAAGAAGGCATTTCTGAGCCTAATTCTGCTCTCAGTTAATGTAGATAAGCATGATGTTAATTCACTGATATCCTCATGATATTAAAGCATATATTTGCTGCTGAACTTCTAAAGAAAGCCAAATCATTTGAGGGCATTAAGTGGTTAAGTATTTAAAACTAGACTTCAATTACTGTAGCTTTTTATAGATGTCAAGAGAGAATATTTTCTTTATTTTGCTTCACTTTTTTATAGTATACTTTTAAAATGTATATTTATTTCCAGGGTGGGAGGGTTGTAAATATACTTTTTTTTTCCTTTCAATTACTTTCCTGGTGAGAAAGTAATTTACAGTAGTACTGGATACTTGCGTATAATGCCTTGAAAACCTGTCTGAGAAAAGTTGTGGTTATTAGCATCTTAAATATCTCTGCAAAGAAACGGAGGCACTGTTGTGATCTGTGAAGGCAATTTAAAAATTCAGTGGAAAAGCAGTTTCTAGGATCCAGGTTTATGTTTGTGTTCCTTCCAATTTAATTTTTTTTTCTTCAAAGTTTTTTGAAGTGTTTGTTGTGGAAATTCCTGAAGGTGTGGGTGGCTTGTAACTTCTGTGTGTTTAAGGACTTTATTTATTTGCTTAAGTTTCCAGCATACTGTTTGGGTACCCCTTTTTAATATTATTTCTGTGATCTTGTTGCTGTGATGTCCTCTTTCCTCCCTCTCCTGTACCTTTAGCATTGTACAACTTGAAGCAGTGGCAATTGTTTTATTTCTCAGAAGGGAAGTGCTCTTTTCTGCAGTGGTCAGGTGGATGCTTGCCAGAATTGTGTTTTGAGCAACTGTTTATGTGTGTTGAACTTGGACCTCCATAGAAATTAATCTTTTAACTCAAATGGTGGTTTGTTTGTATATCACCTTTCCAAAATCTTTCCTGCAGCCTCGTGGTATCCATGCCACCAGCATTTCAGAAAAGTTTTCCTGGAATGTCTTAATATCTTACATAAGTTGAAATGCATACATTTAAATCTTGTCTCATACTTACTATTTGTGGAACATGTCTGCAGTGTGCCCTGTTGCATCTTAGGGTGTAGCTTGTTTGGACTTTGAGGAATACTGATGGTTGTGGCGTTGGAGCAAGTTAATTGCAGGGTGCAAAACTCAGATCGTTGCTACACTAGAAACTTTTCCATAAAATTTCATTTGCTTTCAGGAAGTCAAATACGATGTCAACAGAGATAACCAGAAACTCTTTGATTACAATCTCCAACTAGTGCTGGAAATCACCTCTTGGAAAGCTGTATCTGTAAAGGTATTGCTCAAAAAAGTTTTAACTGAAGGTTGAGGCAGGTTCTTCTAACACCTTGTACTTACTAATCAGTTAAGGTGAAAAAGACAGTATAGGTAAGCAGCTTCACAATACTTCTGTGGATCAGGAAATTCCCCCTTCCTAGCCCTCCTTTTTTTCTGCCTGGTGCTTCTGAGTATCTGCTTCCTGCCTGTTTCCACTGGCACTCTGAACTGCCCTGTGAGGAATTGATTTTAAAGCAACTGTGCTAAGTAAAAGTCAACTTTCCATCAAGAATGGATACTCTGTATTTTTTGTTAACTTCGTTTTGGTGTTTACTGCTTAAGAACTTCTGACCACATTCTGTAGAGTGCCTGGAGGTTGGTTAGTGGTCAGTCTGTTTTTACAGAGACTTAGTCATGACATACCAGAGGAGAAGTGTGGAATTTTTCCTTTTTATACAGTACTGCAAAAGAAAAACTTCAAGAACTATTTATGAGCTATTACTTCGCAGATAGCAGCTATTTCCACAGCACGGTGTAATTTTTGTAGTACATAATGCTTTGCATCAGAAGTTATTTATGGGGCAGTTTGTTGAATAAGAATACTTCTGAGTGATTTTGCTGCCTCATTATAATTTTCATTTACTTTGTGTTTCATTTGTGCAGAAACATTTTGTACGTATTGCTGTGATTTGTCTTTTTGCTCTGCCAGGTTCAAATGGCAAAAGTTCTTGAAGTGTCCCAAGGTAGTTATTTATGCTATACCAGGAATAGAGGAATCAGAGCTGGCATTGAGTCTCTCGGAGTTCTTCAGAGGAAGTATGGCAAGGGTTGGAGTTTGCCTTCCATGGCCTTCTGCCATAGCCAGCTCTTGTGCATACTTTTGGACGAGGGGAAGGAATAACTATTCCTCTGCTGTGGGGAAGGAGTAACTGTTCTTCTGCTCTACTATTGTGCATTTAATATTCATAGAATGACAGTGATTTTGGGTTCTCATTCTTGGTGTGGTACAGCAGGACTTTAGAAACTTGCCTCCTTTCTTTCGCAGTCAGGTGTGGAAGGTCACCAATGAATCGCTGCTCTGACGTGGTAGGCTTACTAAAATGAGTTTGTTTTCTTACTGGTCTGTTGGGAGTGGAATGTGGGGTTTTAGTCCAGTCTTGGCTTCGTTAGCGCATGGATAGAAAGGAGTAACTTTTAATGAGTTCTTTGATTGTTTAAAGGGAGCTGTCTTGAAAAAAATTATTAATAAAGTATTAGTCTTCAGCCTGACCACATGACATCTGAAATAATGGGCAGTCATTCACACCTGTGTAAAATCAAAGACAGAACCAGTAGTGGGTTTTAAATTTTTTTTTGTTTTGTTTATTTGTATGGAACAGTGACATGTGAATGAAGTGCAAGCTAGTGCAAATCCAGATCCTACATCAGTATTTGTTCTGGAAAGCTGCAATAGCTCATTTGTGGTTTTCCTGCTTGTAAATAATGTAGTTAGCCCACCTCCTGCTGAATGTTTTTATTCTTGATAGGATTCTGCTGATGTCTCTGTTTCTCTGAACTGTATTAAGGAAGAATATAGAGCAAGTTATTTGGTGATTTCTTGAGTTAAATCCCGAATTGCACAGAGGAATTTAATGTTCTCCTGGAGGTTCTTGAGTCTTTCCCCCTTTCCCTTCTGAATTCCATGTAACAGAGGAAGCTTTCTTTTATGTAGGTTAGTGTAGTAAGTCACTTCCATTTTGTGAGCTCAGTACTGTAGTAGGTGAGCTGCGGATTAAATGGAGAGTAATTCCTTTACTCATCCCTTTGAAGGCTTTTTCCCTCTTGCTTGTGCCTTTAACCGGTAACTGTGACTGAATGGCCGCACACAAAAATCTCCAAGATTTTCGTAGCACAGTCAACATCTTTGTTTTAAGGTGCTTTTCTGCACCAAGCATGATAATAATTTTTCTGTGGGTTGGTTTAATTCCTCAAAAATGTTACTGCAGATGGTTGCACTGGAAAAGAAGAGGCATGTTTCTTTCTTGTGATTTCATTAACTTCATACAGTGCATAATTTTGGAGCTTATTAGCTGAGAAGAGTAGTTAGGATTTGAAAAAGTAATGCATTATTATTTTTATGTTGCTTACAGTGTTGGGAGAATGACTTTTCTTGTGTTTGTATATGTGATTATTTTTCTTTCCCTTTTCCTTCAAGCCTGGTAGCTCAGGAAGGAAACTTTACCATGAAAAGAGACATCGATGTGTTGCCATTGCAGTGGTGCTGTGGAGCACTGACCTTCTGGTCATGTTCAGGGCATTGGCCTCTGCTCAGCTCCTGCACAAGAGCAGAACAAATAAATGCTGGTTCAGAACTGCCTTGCCACGTTTGCTGAGAGTTCTGACTCATCCTTAAAACTTTACATTTTGTCTTGAACTAACCATGAACCCTAAAGCTTCTGTTCCCCTGAGACATGTATCTTGCTTTTGAGTAGTTTCAACTTGATAGGACAGGTGGGACCAACTCTTGCTTATCTGTTTTTCAGAATTATTCCAAGTGTGTGTTGTATGTTCAGTATGAGTTGAACAATGTACAAGGATTATCTTTGAGCTGTTTAGCCTGGCATACTGTTTCTCCTGAATTTGACGAGTTTGTGTCATACATGAAAGAGTCCTTGCTGCCCAGCAGATATCTTGATCTCAGACATCTCTGTTAAGATCAGAAGCCAGTCTTACCTGTCATTTGGAAATGCAAGGCATAAGTAATGACTATGTTACTGCTTTTTAATTTTTTATCAGCTGATGTTTTGAATCCTTCCACACTTACTGGATGTTGAGCATTTTTTGTGCTGTTTCAGTGATAAAGATTTACAGTGCAGCTCCACAGCTTGACTTCTGCACGCCCACGGGGAGTGAACTGATTGTTGGGTGAAGTACGTCTGCAGCTGCAGCAAAACTGACTTAAGAAATGAAGAAGATGTATTGTGTAACTGTACCTTGTTGAGTGGACAGGAAGGAGATTTTTATTTATCTCTTCCCCAGAAATGCAGTACCAGATTCTAATGGTGTAAGAACTGAGCAAGGAATGGCAGTGTTGGTGTTATGAAGAAATTTATGTTATGTTCTTTGTGTATCTATAAACTAATTGGCTGTGTAATGCTGGAGCTAATTCTGGGTTTGCTTGAAAGCTCAGAGAATTCCTCCTAGTCTGAAAGAAAGGATATGTGAGTATCATTTATAGCTTTAGCCAGAATAGCCCATGTTGTACTTTATTCTCAAATGGGAAGGTGAGATGCATTCCAGATTGCAGTGGGGAGTCTTTCTGGTCTGTGCTTTTCAGGTTAATGAAGTTCCTTTCTATACTTTTCTCTACTTGTGGGCACTTAAGTAGGACATGAAGTATCAGAATTGAGGTGAGGAAGAAGGAGCTGCAGGCAGCCAGTCTCTGCAGCTCCATGGTGAGTTTTAGGCATGCTGCAGTAAAGAATGGGAGAGTTGTTCATTGCTCCTTCCAGGGCCTCTGCCGGGTGTCAGGACCGGGAGCATCCATTGCACAGGATGGGTGCAAATTTGGTTTAGGATCAATTTCAGGGTATTTTTTGTGCAGATGCATCTTGAATGTCACATCAGTGGGTTTTGTGTGCAAGTTTTGACTTCATTTAAGTGATTATTAAATGACTTCAGAATACAGTAGAAATTTCTGAAAATACCTTTTGTTGCTGGTATGTACGTATGATAGAAATACTGAAAGAAATAATTAAAATGGTATAAACACAAACTGATAGAATTAACTGTGTGTGTGCATCCTATCTTCATCTGTAGCTGTATGATGGTGATGTTTTACCTGCCTGTTCCCCCCAGTCACCTGTTTTGCATATCCCATAGGACAGCCGGGTTCTGGAAATTCACTCATATTTTGTTGGGGACTAAGCTGTCAAAGTAAGCAGTTACGTAGTGGATGAATTTGTGGTTTACTGGAAAGGAAAATATTTGGGTTTTTTACAAGGGAATTGAATGATGCTATGGAGAATTTTATTCTCTTGCTGGCTACTGCAGAGGGTGTTTTTTTAAATGTGATGCTGGATATTAACCACGTCTTTTGTATGTAGCCAGTATTGTGCATTCATCACCATATGGATCAGTTAGTTGACTTCCTGTGGTTTGATATGAAGAGATACTGAGAACTCTCAGCTGTCACTGAAATCAGTTAGAGCTCTGTTTTAAACTCTAAAGCTCTATATAATGCTGTGTACTCTGTAAAATTCATACATGAATTTCTAAAATTACTGGCTAATATGGGATGACTTGCTTTTTTCCTTCATTTATCATGTGCCAATTACTGTTATCATAAAGGCTGTAAAATCATTGCTCTTCAAGGGTTATTCTGAAAGGCAGTGTATTTAGGATGTTGCCATAGAGTACATTTAACAAGTTTTGTGAGAAGTCACAAGTCCTGTTGCACAATAAATAAGATCGACTGTTTTCAGGAACCACCTGAATATATCTTATCTGAGTGTTGGAAGAGTTACAGACTGTCATCATTTGTCTGTCTGTGCCCTCCAGTTTGTCACCAGCCCAAACTTTAATCTCCTTCAGCATTGATGTCTTAGCCCATTCTTCTTGATTTGGGTTTTTTTTTCTTTGACACATATTTGTCCAATGCCAGTTTCATTCCAGTGAATTGTCTTTTGGTTCTGTTTTTAGCAGAATACTCTGTGAATTGCGCATTTCAAGGCATGTATGTTTACTTCATTTATTGTTGCAGCTGTAGTTGATCTGCACATGGCTGATACTGTTTTGGGAGACAACTTCTGTTTTGGAAGAGACGAGTAGAATTTTTCTGAATTAAAATGAGGTGTGATGGAGCTGCTGGTGAATGTGGAAAGGGAAAAACCTATATAAAAGAAGTGGTGACAAGTTGCATTTGGCCTAGTCTCAGTGTCACTATGGTTTGTAGAAAGCTAAGGAGGGGGCGTGCTGTGCTTAAAATAAGATCATCTGTGTGTTAAAGAAGTAAGAGCGCTTTAGAGCACATGTTCAGGATTCTTGTAGATTCAGTGAGAGTGTGTAAATGTATTTAAAGGCATCCAGAGAGGGATCCTGTCTGCCTGAATTAGAGGCTTTCTGGCATGTACTTCCTCAGCCTTTAGGGGAGCACAGTTCAGCTTTAGCATGGTGCACCTGTCAGTTTGCCTCATCTAGGGTTTGTGGTTGATGCTGTTGTAGCTTTGAACACCCAAAGGTGACTCTAAAGCCATAGTTCAGAGTATTTTTTTTCTTGTTCATTTGAGGGAGGGGTGATTGCAGGGAAGCTACAGCTGCACCACGTTTAAGTGTTTAAATGTACCTCAGCCAGTAGGGAAGGAAGCCAGTGTTTCAGTTCCAGCTCTAGTCACTTGTGGCTAGACCACAGCATCCAGGCTCCGAGATAAAGGACATTCTGTATTGCTTCTGCTTCTCCATTTTTGGGAAAAGAGCACTGTGTTTTCTTTCTCCTGTGGTCAACTTTTGTAGTAGGAACATACTTTTCCAAACATTAAATTAAGAAGCAGCATAACATCAATTGTCTTTCCAAAATCCAAAGTTTTGCCTTTTATTTTTTCTTCTCTTAAAATCTCATGGCTACAGAACAAAAACAAAAGCAAAAGCAAGCTGCTTTTCAGTTCATCATATATTTAAAGGTGCACCACTGTCCTGGTGCTTT
This sequence comes from Rhipidura dahli, assembly GCA_013399225.1. Classification (NCBI taxonomy): domain Eukaryota; kingdom Metazoa; phylum Chordata; class Aves; order Passeriformes; family Rhipiduridae; genus Rhipidura; species Rhipidura dahli. The sequence goes on from VXAC01007671.1 coordinate 1,162,717, forward strand.
GTATGTGCTATAGGAAAATCTTTCCTTTTGACAGAGATGTAGGCATTTTGAGCCCTTTTTCTCTGTCTTGGTGGATGCACTTCTAGCCCTGGTACACTTGCTCAGATTCACAATGTTCAGAATAGAGAAAGACAGCCTTCAATAGAGAGAACAGAGAGAATACCTTCAGTAATGTCCAAATCCTTAATCCTTACCTCCATGCCCTTTGGAGAAAGGAAACAAACAGGATACAGGGTATGCTTTAAACAATGTTCCCATGTCACTCTTCACCAGCACTGTCTTACCTGAAGTTTTCCTTGCCCCTGATGATTCATTACTGTTGCCTTTTTCAGACCCTAAGCTTGGGAGCTTGTACACCTCGCACCTGGCACTAGATTTGAGAACTCTTTGGGTAAAAACCTTCTTCTAAGCACTCTTTAAGGAGAGAAAGCCTTAATTCTCTTATGGAGTACTCCATCCGTGAAGTTCCTGGCAGTCTGTCTGTATTCAGTGTGGAGGTAGTGCTGTACAGGTGCTAATGGTGCAATTATACAGATTTTGAAAAGGTGACTGAACTTGGCTAATTTGTGCAGAATGATGCAAATCATGTAGAAAGCCAGGTAGGGAAAATCAAGACAGGTTTTATGGGCAAATGAATATGATTTTTCTGATCATATTTTCTGGCTACTTTCTTAGAAGTAGTCTGGAAACTGGAAAGGCAGTGCTTCCATTCAGTCTGACTGTGGATTTACACGGTGTCTACAAAACCCTTTTAATTATGGTCTTTGAAAGAGTGAATTTTCAGGGGGCAGGTTTGCCATATCAAGGTTACCTAAAAGGGAAAGGAATTGGCACAGCCTTATATTTTATTTCTGCAGTGGTTTGTGGCAGTATCAGTCCCCATGTTTGATCTTAATCATATTCCTGATAGTTACTATCTCTGCTCTTCAGCTCCAAAATGTGGGTGGCAGTAGATACATGCTTCTCAGGAGTTCTGAGACTTCCTTAGTAGTATGTGATGGGCTTTGGAGAATTTCTGTAAATTATAATGTGTAGTATTGAAAGCCATAAACTAATAATTTAATCTGGATCTCTGTTTTGCCCTTCTCTGTTGATAGCCTCGGGGGCACAAAGGAACTTTACAATCAGTGAATTTGTGGAGTTACAAGTGAGTGATGCTCAGAGAAACAGTGAGAGAGGCCAGGTCATGCATGGCCTCTGTACCCCGTGTCCATGGGGGAGCTAAACAAGATGCATATGAAAGGACTAAGCCTGAATTGTGCATCAGAGCTGTTTAATTTATCTTAACCTTAACAAAACTCACCTTTTAATGAGAGGTTTATAAGAAATGTTGTGCATTGTTGCTGCTCTAACAAAAGACAAATGGCTTTTCTGTTGTGTGTAGCCACTTTCTAATGAAATAGTTGAACAAACTGATTTTTTTAATAGTTTTTATTTGGAAATCTTTTGGGCACGTACAGATAGATGGATAGTTGTGTGAGAACAAAGCATAATCCAATATGAAAATAAAGTGCTTAAATGTGAAAAAGAAATGTTATTAAGTAAGACTTTATACAGTAAATGCTGCTGATTTGCTGTTCATTCAGGTAAAAGGGGATTTTCACACTTTAAAAATACAGATATACATTTAAGACAGTCAGCTGGGTTTTCTTATGTATTTTCTTGTTTCATTATTTCTGAAGGATTGTAATCAAAAATTCTGTGAAGAATTTTTGTGAATTAAAATCTGGATAATTTATGAATATATTTTAGTTTTGGAAATTGAATTGTGGATAAAAAACTGGAGGAAGATCTTGGAATGATAAAAAAATAAATATTATTTTTAGTTCAGAAAAGCCATTCCATAGTGGTGAAATGTAACTCCAAATGCTCCATGTTCCTGAGCAGCTTCCTTTTCAGGAAGGCATGCCCACGCTTAATTTGGTTTCTGGAGTTATTCTTGCATTATGAATGGGATGCTGGAGGCACAGCTTTCCATAAACAGATTGCAGCCAAGTGGGATTTGGTGGTGGGGGTCCAGATAGGAAGTAATTAAATATCTGAGGTTTCATTTACTTGGGTTCATTTTAATGGATGTCTTTGGTTTTGGAAGCCTGGCCCACAGCATCAATAGCTAATATTGAATGAATGGCTGTTTCCAAAGAGAGAAAAGAGTGGGGTTTTTTTGGTGGTGGTGTGATGCTTGATGAGCCTAATGTAAAGGAAACTGAACTGCCTGCTCACTGACCTTATTTGCTAAATCAAAGCTAGTACTAATATATGGTCAATAAAGACACCAAATGGCTGGGCTTTCTTTCACAAATCCTGTTTGTGTATTGTGATGGATGCATATTTTTACACTGCAGAATGGCAAAGCCTTTATTTCAGTTCTCTTCTATTTATTGTATGTATTAGAAAGAGCCCATGGTGGTCTCCTCTCTGTGGCTGCAGGGCAATCCCAGCACTTCCTCCCTTCCTCCTTCCCTGACCCATGTGCTAGAAGGGCTGTTTCTCTCTTCTTTTTTTTTTCTCCTCACTTCTCTCTGTCTTTGTGTTTTGCTATTCCCTTGCACACTTCTCCTCAGGTGCCACCACGCTTGTGGCTGAGGGGCTGGGCAGTGCCCCCTCTCCTTCCACCTCCACACAGGCACCCAATGCTCCTTAATAGGTGAAAATGCTAAGGACTGGCCAAGAATGCGGGTTAAAGTTGATTTTGTTACACTGGATTAACAATCCCTTCGTAAATTTATAATTAGGCAAGTAGGAGAGTGTAGGTCAAGATGACTGGCACTGAAATTACCTGGTGTTAAATTATCTGCATTCCCCACAGCCCTGTTTTCTCTCCTACAGGGCAGCAAAACTGTAGAATTGTAACAAAAAATTATCTTACTAATTCAAACAAACAGATTTTTTTTCCCCTCTGTCCTTACGATGCCTTCCAGTTCTAGGTGAAAATTATTTATCTGTTGTGAAATCAACTTTGAACCTTCAGGTCTTAGGTTGTTACTTATCAAGATTAAAGTTTATCATCATTCCTTTCAGCCTGACACAACGAGAGTTTGAAAGTTAATTTTTAGAGCTTTGAATAGGCTTTGCTTTGCCACACTGAGCTGAAATCTGTACACTACAAAGGTTTGGTGTTGAGTCCAGGCCGTGGAGCCCGTGTGTCCCCTTTGCTGTCCTTTTCTCCGAGGAGGTAAACAGCCATTCTGCAGGGGGGATTTACCCAGTGCTAGCAGGCATCAAACACTGTCCGTTCTCCTCCTGCACAGTCAGACAATCTGCCACTGTCACCTCCATTCCTACAGGTACAGGGCAGTCCTGGGGATGAGGCTTCCCCAGCTCCTGATGCTTGGATCGGTTTGTTATATCCAGTTACACTCTCAAATGCACCTGTCTGGTCCCTGCTGCTGGCAGAGCCGGCGTCTGGAGGGCTGCTTGCTATGCGCTGGATTTATGTCAAGCAGTGCAACTGGTAGTCTTCAGAGGCTGTCTTTTGTCTAGCCCGAGCAGCACCTGACTATTGTGAATCTGAGCACTCATTAAGTACAGAGCTGTTTTCATCCTCTCTGTCCCTTTATGGGTGTCCTGCTGGTAAACAGCAACAGCAGAGGAACTATTAAGCCAACCATACTACTTTTAGAACCATTTCCACGTTTGTCAGACTTTTTTCCTGACTGTTACCCAGACATAAATAGATTTTCTAATCTAGTATTTAAGGTACAGAAGTAACTTAAAAATTAGCATGGTATGTGTGGATTTTTCATTAGCTTTCTATTTTGCAGGCCTATGAGGGAGTTTTTCATGTGACCAATTTGAGACCAAAGAATAGCTCTGATAGGTGTTAAGTAACTGCCAGACCATTTCCTGTTTTTCTGTGAAGTATGTCAGCTGTATTTAAATCCCTTCAGGGACGATTTTTGGCATGTGAACTCCGTTACTGGTTTGCCCACAAATTAGTCAAAATTAGCTTGCAGCGGCTGTGGTAGAAGTTAGTCTTTTTTCACTGGGAGCAAAGTACATAGACCATAAAACAACAGCAACCACAAAACCCTCCTTCTGCTCAATAATTGACTTTTAAACTTTATCTATTTTAAATGAGGAAGTGCTGGAAATGGATGTGAAAAGCTTCTAGACTTGTTTGCTAGTTAGTGATCTTCACCTTATGGTGGATGCAAAATTTATATGCTCAGCAAACCAAACCTACCTTTCCACCACTGGTCTTAAGAGATAAAGAAGTATTCTGAAATCGTTAATTATAAAAAAGATTTTTCTGTATTTATTGGAATCATTGTTTTGAAAGACAAATTAGCACTTGCTCTGACAACTACTGTGTTCACAAAAATCCTGCTGAGGAATAGCCTGCAGAACAATTTCTTCTGGTACAGTTGTTTTTAAGTAATCCCTGTCAGCACTAGGCATCGAAAATGTGAGAGCTATGCCGTGGTCTGAAACAGCTGTCAAGTGTAGTTTCTGGCACAGAGCCATCTTCAGATATTCTTGTATCCTGTTAACATGGAAAATGAAGAGATTATTTTCTTCTGTGTTGGTTTGATTTGTGGTCAGAGGGAAGAGGAAGAAAAGATCCCAAGTTATAAATTAAAAGAAATTGATTCAAGAAAGATGTAAATGAACATCAATTGGTGGCTGCCTTTATTCACATGATGAAGTGCTTTCCTGAATCCAAAGATGTACTTAACCACATGCTTTCCTGAATCTGGGTCTAAGCTCCTACTGAATTTGGGCTAAAATAAGCTCTGCAGTTGGGGTCATGGAAAAGTTTATAGCTATTATCCAGAAAGTATATTAAAAAATAAAGAAATTCTAGATGCTATCTCTTTTTAATGATCCCAAAAGACAAGGTTAAACAGCAGTAAATTTGAGGTTTGATTGAAATAGGAAAACAGTTCTAGCAGAGAATTCAAGAAGAAGAGATTTTGGAGAGGAGCAGGGAGGGAAGCTGTTCCAGGATACTGGCATATCTTTCTCTGCATACACACAGTCTTATCCAGACTGAAATCTGTATTCCAATTAGCAGAAGTCAGTGTAAAAACCTGATTTTTCATGGTAGCTAGATGACATCTTGCTGAGACCTGAACTGATAAGAGAACACAATAGTTTAGGTATGTATATGGGCTGCTCTCAAGGACTTACTTGAGTTTAGTAGGATAGTTACAGAATACTCCAGTAGAGGATGTGAAATCTTGCATGCATTCTTTACTTAAATGCTACAGCAGAATCTTTACCAGTAGGTAAATTTTATTTAATTCTGGTTGTTATAGGGATTTTGCCCATCCTTTTCATTTTCCTTGAATTGTAGAAATAAGAAATGGCAAAAGTCTATTAGGATTAGGTCATCCAGCCCATTTCCTTGCCAATGAGGGATTTTCAGTGGTTTTTGTCTGCCTTTTGTTTTCTGAAGTTCCTTATTGTATCCTAACCTAATTAAGGTTATTGCCAAAGAGAAGCTGGATAAGGGTTTCTTTTTGAGCCTGTTTAGGAATTTTAGTGAATCAGAGCACTGTAACATCATACCAGATCAATGTCATCCAGTCTTAGGCCATCTAGTTTAGATAAAATGTATTGTGTATTTTACACAAATACATTGTGATGTTTCATGTTCTTTCAAAAGAATGTTGTTGAAGGCAGTGCTACAGATTATGTGTAAGTATTGTCTTTACACAGTTAGCATAAACAAATCCCTGACCAGAAATGATGTTTACATGTTATCTTTGACTCTTTACCTGTAGTCAGTACCTGTTGTATGAAAACCACCTATCTGTATTAATGGGTTTTCTCTGGGTGATAACTAATACCACAAAACGTAAAGAAATCTAAAGGTGGTTTCCATACTAAGAAAAAATAAATGGAAGTACATAGACACCACATATGTCATGCTGAAATTGAGTGGGGATTTTTAAGTACAGTTGGAAGTGTTGTCTTGTACTGAATGCATCTGGTACGGGGCTTTAACTGTCTATTCCAGGTAATGAGCTGTGAAATTGAATGGGACTGTTTAGGCTGATTTACTGGGTGAGTTGCAGAGGCAGAACTATTTTTAACTCTTCGTTTACTGTAAGCAAAATTGCTTATTTGCTGTTTATTTCAAGGCTCTTGTTTCTGAAAGGTAGTAAGTAGTATGAGTTCAATAGTAGGAATATTGTTGCAAAAATTACAGTGTTGATGTTTGTGGAGAGGTGGAAGGAGTCAGTCCAGGGACATTTCTGCTAGAGGCTTGTTTATTGATTTTTGTTAAAATTAGGTTTTAGTAACTCAACAATTTTTGTATCCCAGTGTGTAAATGCTACTTTTGTGTTTCAGCTACTCAAAATGTCTTCAGCTTGGCCTTTTCAGATATTTATTTGCAGCCCTGTGTAGGTTGTATACTAATACATGGGATTACTTGAAAATATTTCCATATTCTGTTTTCTCCTCTTCTCCCTCCTGCCTCTTGTATTTTTGCATTATTCCTTATGTTGTAATTGAGAGCAAGGCAGAGATATCTGCAGTGTATCAGTCTTGATTTGTCTTTAGTTTCAAATCTCAGTTTTCATAATTATTCAGTGAACCCACTGAAGGGCATTTTTTATGGCAAATATATGGATGCTGCACATTTGATACCAGCTAGTATTACTTTGCTATTTGTATAGATCAACTGAGATCTTCAGGTTGTGAGTGTATGGATTATGTAATTTCTGTTTATTCTAAGTGTGTTCATCAAGTCACATAAACTGAAAGGCACCTGATGCCTCACCTCATGGCCTGCAAAAGTCACTTCGGGCAGAAATAAAGCCCAGCCGCTGTGTTAACACATAGTCATTGCTCATCTGCAATTGTTCTTCTAATCTCTGCGGTTTTCCGCTTTCACTAAACCTAAGCGTTCTTTGTAGAAACTCGCGGAGTATTTGTGGCCTATGATATCACCGAGGCTTGCTGAATTTTTTTAGTACTGGTTGACAGATGAGTAAGTTCCTCTGGGTTTCCTCCTTCTTTGTCATAGGAAGTCACATTAAATTGATTATGTGACTGAAGAGTAACGATACAACCACAGGAAATCCTGTGGCTGAAACCAGTTCTGTTCTCTGCTTGCTTTTGGTAATGGCTTTGTATTTGCAGAATACTGTCCTTGATTTAGGACTGTGTTGGACTTCGACTTTGAAAAGGTGACGTTCTTTGCAGTGTAGGAAAAAAATTGCTAACATTTTTTTTGAGCTGGGGTATCTTTTGAAAAATAAAATTAAGAGTAAGTAGTATTGCTGATGAGAATTTGTGGCTGAAAATTTGGCAGCATAGGTCACTTCAAACAAAATAAATCTTGTGTCAAATGCAAACACATATGAAGGAATAAGAAATCTACCATGTGTACGCTGTATTTGGAGGCTTTAAAAGATAACAGGTGCATGAAGTCATGTAGGACTTCTTGCTTTTGGTGTTGCATGAGCTGGAGCAGTGAGCTGGTTCAGCTGCCCATGCCCTCATGCTTCTATGAACTAAGGATGTGTCAGGAGAGTGAAATCGTCCCGCAAACACACCATGTTTAAGTTGATTTAAACAAGTCTGTGCTCTCATTCTTGGTCAAGAGTAGTTTATACCTTGTTTTCAAGCCACATTTCCATCATACAGCAATATATGAGTTCCTCATTCATTTTTGGTTGGGGCCTGCTCTTCTGTGACTTTTAGGCACAGTAATAATGTTGTTGGGTGTCAGTTTCTTTAAATTTGGAAATAATAGGAAGGTGGGTCTTCAAATACAGTGCAGATTATTTTCCCCCCATCCCCCTTTTCATTTGAAAGTACTTCAAATGAGTTTATTACCATGCTAAAAAAACCTAGGGAAAGGTAGATTTCATCAGAATGTATTTCTAGCTTGTATATGCAGTTACTGTTAGGCTTTGGTTAATTTGTAAATATGGGAAATAAATGTATCCCTGAGAGAAAAGGGCACAGGAAGGATAAAATGTTTCAAGAACATCTCTCCTGTCTCAGTGGAGAGTGTGCATGTTGTTATCCTGACCTGACAGGCTCTGTGAAAGGGGATTACTGTGGCAAACTATTGGTATTTCCAGACTGAGGCATGCCTCACTGGCAGGAGGGAAGGATGGCTGGAAAACCAACCAGGATGAGGAAGAAGGGACAGGAAATGCTGAGGTGAGCACCCCCAAAGTATTGCTGTCACTGAAGTCCTTGACTCCCATGTTCTGGGCAGCAGCAGTCCATCCAGTACAGCTTGTGTCTGTGTGTGTGCTCACTGGGTGTGTACAGCCTTGGAGCTGGGCTCACCTAACCTGCCTGGGAACCTGTGCTTTTGGGTCCCTGTCCTGGGTCAGGACATGGTGCAGGTATTGGTCCCTCGCTGTAGAGTGAAGATGTGGATGGCTGCAGCAGTGTTCCTCAGTATTGGTTGTTAGAATACACATCCAAAGCACCCTCAGGACCTGCATCTCCTGAGAAGTTGTATGGAGACTTGACAAAAAGAGGGGAAGGGGGCAGCACCAGCAGGGACATCCTGGGGTAGCAATACAAGGCATAGAAGTTTGTGGGAAGTTAATTTAATAGAAGTTTCAGTTTCCTTTTTATTTAAATTCTGTTCCTGTAATTCTCTCTCTCTTAGAGACCAGTGCATACAGTGTCTGTTAGAATAACTAGCAGTAGAATTAAAAAAAAAAAAAAGCAGTATTTGAAAAGATGATTGAAAATGACGTTGCAGAATCTGGACTGAATTCACTTCATTTCCTTCCCTGCTTGAAGCATCGAGAGCATTCTGTGATGTAATAATTTTTGTTGTCATTAGTAATAAATTTGGGGAAGAAGCATGCTGTTTGCAAAGGGATTTATGATGACCAATTACCTGGTTCAGAAGTCTGGGCCAGAGGCAGGAATGTGGGTGGCTGTGCTAACCTGCTTGGGTCATCAGAGGGTGTACATGATATTTATGTAGAAGAGTGGTCTAGATTTGGTTTTTTGGGGAAAATTTCTTCATTGAACTTGCTTCACAGAAATGAGTAGGGATATTTTTTGACACTGCACTTGGTCTATGTTTTTATGCAGTCTTCTGTGGAAAATCTAAAGGTTGGGGAGGGAGAAAGTACAAAAATGTGTTTGATTCTTTGCAGTTCTAGGTGACAAAATAGCTAAATGAATTCCTGTCATCTACCATAGCTTAAAGCTTTGGAGAATTATCTGCTCTTTGTGTAAAGTACTTCAGAGAAGTTTTAAGATTATCCTAATTTAATTATAAAATATACTGTGTGATCATACGCGGAGTTAAATGTAACACAGAAAAAAAAAAAAACCCAAACAAAAACCACCTTGACCATAGTGACCTTTAAAGGAGATCACTGAGCATGAACCTTGTGAGACTTGGAAATGGATGAAACTGAGCTGGTTTATGTCAGCTGGAGATCTGACTCAGTATGTAAACTGCAGCCATTTATTGTTCTGTTTCCTCCCTGTTGGGAGTGTGGGAACACCCAAACTCCAGAGCAGTACCTCTTCTCCCAGTCTCTTATTTTCCCCTCTCCTTCACGGTTACTTAAGGATTTAATAGTTAGTGAGAAAAAAATGTTGAATAGGAACACTTTTTTCCAATCTATACCATCCTTTTGTAATGGCCTCTACAGCTATTTTGTCACTTACAAGAGCAAGAATTGCTCTTTACATTGTTTCTCATGCCTTTTAATTGCTGTGGCCCACCCCAAATTTGACAGCATTGAAAACCTCATAGGTGCATGAGAAAATATGAAGTTGTGCAATTCTTTTCCTTACGTGTATATCAGAAACAAAGATATTGCTAAAATTGGATTAGGTCTAAACACGTAATTTGTATTCAAAGAGGAAACGCCTTTTTTCTCACAGCAGTTGTAGGTTGGGTGGAAGTGGATGAAAGGAGGAGAAGTAGAGCTCTGGTGGAAGGAAGAGAAATCATTCCTTGGCAGGACAGTGTGTCTGTCTGTAGCAATTCTGCAGAAGATGTTCACAAACCATAGATGTGGGCGTGGAGAGCAGGCAGAGCAAACAGTGAGCAGTTCTTGACTATACATGGGATGAGACTTGAGCTAAATTCCTAAACCAGATTTACTAATCTCTTCCAATATACTACATGAGTGAGTGTTTCAGAGATTGTATCCAAACAATCTGAAAATAAGTTTATTCACATACATGCTACAAACTGGGAGAAATTGTGATGAAAAGAGTATAAACAGGAGGTACCTAAAATCACGAGAAGCGTTATTCAGCACTCTTTAGGATAAAATATTTTGAGAGTATTTAGTACAGCAGAATATTTTGGATCAAGAGACTGAGGGCATGTTGACTTCATATATTAATAAAGCTGTTAAACATACCTTTTTGTTTTTCAGTTCATAGTGTGATCTTCATAAGTGGGCTGAAGACCTGCAATTCCTCTGTAGCATTAAAGCAAGCTTTTCATCTTTGGTTTTAAGCTAAATTTTATCCTAAACTCAAATGACAGGAGTGCTGCATTTGTGCAGTAGTGAAAGATGAAAGAAAACTTCTTTATCGAACGCAGTTTGAGAAATTGCCCTTGGCTTTGATTATTCATGCACTTACTGTAAAACTTTAACTCAGCTGATCAAGTTGAAGTAGTAGAAGCACCTCAGTGTGAAAATAATGGTGGTTTAAAAATACCTCTACACAGTGCTTATACATGGAAAAAGTGAAGCTATAGAAGATGAGAAACTATGGCAGTGTGAACAGTTTTCCTCACAACAAATGTGCACAGTGGCAATTTCTGAAAGTGACAGATTTTTACTAAAAGTTTATTCTGAGCTGCTGTAAGTACTGAAAGTCTGTTCAAAGATGCTGATTTTTTTTTTTTT
>VXAC01007671.1:1173570-1204478 GCA_013399225.1 Rhipidura dahli
TTTTTTTGTGTGTGTGATTAGTCTAAAGAAAAGGTGGTCAAAAATGTTCAGTAATTTTGTGGAGGTAGTTTGCTTTCAAACATTCAGCAAGAACAGGTGTTTTTTAAGCAAGCTGCTAATTTTCCTTCTAGGCTTAGCATTGAGTGTAAGCCTGTTGGTGGTATGGGATGCAGAAATACAAATAGTTAGTAAATCACTACTGTATAGACTACATAGTAAACGATATGTTATTAGTGAGAAATTAAGTATACTTCTTGCTAATGAGACAGCAACTTGCTTTCTGCAGGTAAATGGACTCTGTGGTGTTGAAAGCATGGCTTCAGCTGCTTTACCAGCATCAACTTAAAGTTTCAACAGTTTAATTTCCAGAAGGAAACATTTTCTGTTTATCTTAAGGAGCAGAGTGTCTGAGATCAGGTAGAATCGAGAATGTTTCCAAATTTAATCACTATTTAGAGGTGTTAATGTTTTGATACTTTTTTTAACTTTTTTTTTTTTTTTTTTTTTTTTTTTTTTTTTAGTTTTTCCAAATAAGTACCTTGGAAAGTAAATACAGAAAATCAGATTTACCAATTAGGTGAAGGACATGTTCATATTGGAAACATTCTTTCTAACTGGTGTAAATCTGTAGGTAGTGCCAGGACTTGTGCTGTAAAGTAGTACCTAATTATGCAACACACAGCTCTTAATGAAACCACATGACTAAGCCCCTGCAGAATCTGTAGGCTGTATTTATTTTAATTCACTGAATTAAATTATTCATATAATTCTATGTAAATATAGGTATACTCTATTCATACATATATGTATGTGCGTAGGTGTGTGTATAGACGTGTATATACACACAGATAAATACAGATACTTTTAGATAGTAAAAGAACCATCTGCTTGCTTTAGTACTTGATCTTGGTTAAAATTTTAAGACATAGTTCCACAAATTTCTGGTACAATCCAAAAATGTTTTAAACTCTTAGTTCCCAGCAAGAATTAAGGCTTTTCTCCATTCATTGCATGGAAAAATCAAATAATTCTCTCTGTGATTTATTACTGGATTAGCTGTTGAGTATGTTGTGCATGTTACACTTTTTAAATTTTATTTTTATGTTTTTGATGTCTGATATAAAGACCACTGGAAAATGTGTAAAGACTGACTTCAGGAAGCTTTTAGAAATCAGGCTGTTACTAAACTCAGAGTAATACTTTATGGGAGAAAATTACATTATCAGATCAAGCTATAACGTCCCAGGTTCTTATAGTATTTTGTTTTCTACCTTTTTGCATATGTATAAAAATAGTTGATCAAGCATTTTAACTGTGAAGTCAATTCCTTTTTGGTATACAACATCAAAACTTTAATGCATACATATTTTAATGCCTGAATCCTAGAAATGAAAACATACCATTGATACATAGTAGAAAAATAAATGAGTATTAAAGAAGGTCTTACACAGATGCATGTGCTTGACAGAAATTAGATCAAGTTATTTTAATACCAGTATAAAATAGAATTTGTATTTTAATGTCCAACACTGCATCAAGTAAGATGAACAAGCTGTCAGAGGGAAGGGGGGACATTAGAGAGAAACATGTGTAGTGCACACGTGATTTTTTTCTTACTGAGAACTGCTGAGAAAGTTTTCATTTAAAACAAGTGTCACTGCCTAAAATAATGTATTTATATAAATACCTAAATATCTGCTCAGAATGTGTTATTTTAGAATATTCTTAACTGAATTTTTGACCATTTAAAAATTTTAAGGTATAGGATTCTGTATGGCATTTTTCTCTACCAAACTGTCATAGATATTAACTACTTTGAAGGTTAAAAGAGCAGTATTAGTGAACTGTTGTCAAATCTACCTAAAGTTCCCTTATTTTGTGTCAAATAGTCAAGTCTGTTTGAAATAACACTATTTTGAGGCTTTGCAACTGTTACATGTTTGAACATTTTTCATTCCATAAAAATAATTCACTTCCAAGCCCTTGTGTAGGGAGATATTCAGGAAACCAAACCTATTTACTCCAGGAATATTTGGTTTCATTTGCTCATGTCAGTCTATTATGCAAATAAATGTGCTATCACCCAGACTTTATACTTGATTTTGCTCTAATGCAATTTGTCAGCTCTCCTTATGGGTGTCCCAGTAAATGAGATGTGTTTGATGTTTGCAAAGGGAGGGAAGGATTGTCTTTCGTTGTTTGCAGTCATCAGTTGAATCAGTTTCAAATAAAGGGTGTTTAAAACACAAGGTTTAAAATACAAGGTGAAGGTGGTTGGAGGTTGTGTAATTTTTTATCTCCTGGAAGAAGTTCTAGGCTGTTGCACTTAGCAGTAATGTGATGGCTGCCCAGCAGTTCTGAAAGTGTGATGTTGTGCTGTTCCAGTCCTTGATCCTGCTGGTACAACTACATTTCTGTGTGGATTCCTATTGAAGTACTGTGATAGCTACCAGGTAATTCATCCTGCTGGCTCTGCTGGGAGGTCATTTGTCCCAAGGGCACGAAATTTAGAGGCCAGGAGAGCAGCCTTGGGAAGAGTGGCAAGAGTCAGGCAAAAGTTTCTCTTTTGGGTCTTGCACGGCACTGTCACCCTGACAGTGGCTGAGCCAGTGATGGTTCCTTTCTGTTTAATAGCCTTGTGCCATTCTTTATTAGGTTTTGTTTCTCCCCCTACTTGATTCTGTGCTTTGTGGGAAAGGTACTGCATTTTGGGAAGGAAACTCTTAACTTATCATTCTTGTACTTTGGCCTTTTATTTGACATTAATATTATTTTGTACTACATTAGTGTGACTTAATTTGTGCTTTATCTATGAGAAATTCAGTTGTTTGCAGGTATGGGGGCTATTTAGTTATGTAATACATAGTAATTGCAAGAGAGCAACCTTCAGGTAAAACATGACTTTCTGAGGGTATCTCAAATTTTATTTAAAATTGTGAGGCCTTTTTTGATATATGACTAAGGTCTTATATCAAAGGATTTTTTTTAAAAAGTAAAGTCTCCAGACTGCTGCTATAGCTATAAAATCTTCAGCACTGTGTGAACTTCTGTAGCCCGTTCAGTGATACCTTGATTTCATAATCAGATACGTGTTTTGGAACATGGATATGTACTTTACACTGACTGAGGAATGAGTGCACTGATTGTAGAATACTGACAGTACAATCTCATTGATGAACTTGAATTTCTTTCTTGTCTAGACTACACTATACTGATGTTAGTCAAACTTCTAAAGTGAACAGTTTTCTTGAGCATTAGGTGTCCTTGTTGAAGAACTGAGGATTTGTTTCACTGTTGATCCAATGCCTGGTGTTTGGAGCCTTTGAAGAGTAATGCCCATTATGGTCTGCAGGAGCAGCATTCATCTCTGATTTTAACACCAGCTGACCATTTCTTAAAAGACTGCAGCTGTTATTTATACTAGAGCTGTGTAGCTAATTTGATTTTTTTTTTTTTTTTTTGTCTGCTGCAGAGCTAATGAATCATTTTTGCTTCTTACTGGGTGCTATACGTACATAAATTATAATTTCAAATGTTGCATTACTTGAAGCCTTTGAAAGGGGTATTTTGCTGAGGTACTAAGTATAGTGGAAATGAGATGCCAAATGTAATGTGCTTAATTCTGATTTCCTTTAGTAATATCCATATTTTGTTTCAGTTTGTTAAAATCACATTTGTAAAACAAGCAAGTGGTATGGCCACTGTGCACAACTCATATCGCTTGAAAGGTCATTTAAGGCATCCTAACAGCAATGTTGAGAGTTGTGTTAAGAGAGCAAATTGCAGTAGGAGAGGTTTCAGCTTGGGAATCAAAGCAAATCCTCAGCTATGGGATTCTGTATGAGTGATCTTCTGAGATAGCTGGAACAGCTCTTAGGTAGGGCTTTACTAGTCCTGACAAAGTAATACTGACAGATCAGTGCAAAGCTGAATCTCCTGAGCTGGATTCCCTGTGTTGTGCAGCTTTTATTTGTTCATGTATCTTCATTAGCATAGAAGCTAACGAAGCTAATCAGTATTCCGAGAGGAAATTGGAAAGGAAAATGGATACTAGACACAAAGAAAGCATGGGATATTTTGGTTAATACATGTGATGTTTAAACTGTAACTGAGCATTAATGTCAGTGTGTATCTGGAAGGGACATATTTCTGAACATACTTATTTCAAATGTTCTTGATTTGTTTTAATTTTTAGGACAAAAATGTATGTACTAGTTTATTATAACCCAATTACAGTATTTCTCTGGTATCAGTTACTGTGGATAGGCTGTGGACAGTTGAAACAAAGTTATGACTTCCTTATTTTGGTTTCCTGACCTGTTTGGTTTTTGTTGTTTTGGTTTTTTTTTGTTTTGATTCTGAGCACTTTAGAAAGATTGTTGGTGAATGTCTGTTATCACCTTCCATAGGAGAATCAGCTCTGGAGACATTGCACCAAATACTTAGGCTGTTGTGAGGAGTGGCACTGTTTTTCTGCTGTGCTGCAGTTGTTATCAATATGCATTAACAAAGCATTTTGAGGTTGAAGTATTGAATGAGAGTGGGGGGAAGATGTGGTGTTTTGCAAAGCCATGCATTTTAACAGGGGCATTGCATTTAATAAATATTTAAGTAATGACAGTAAATTGAATGTCTTACTAGAGTTTTTGAAAAGACTTATTTAAAGGGATAATGTAAACAGTATTTGCTATCCTTTAGTAGTAGTTTTCTACCTTTTGTACTTAAAAATAATTTCTACTGGAACTGTGGACTTTTGTACAGAATATTTAAGTTTGTATATCCATGAGTTTCTTTCAGTTACTCGTGAACTTTAGTAGTGCCCACAATCCAGAGGCCAAAGAGTAGTGCCTTAGAAGACTTGTCTGACCAGCAGATGGAAGCAAGAAGGGAAGAGAATTGGTGTGTCTGTCTTTTCTCTCCTTCAAGAATTTTTGTTCATGGCTAAAATAAAAATAAATTGAAGAATGTTTATAAGAGCAATCCCCAAGTCTGTTTGTGAGTACTCAGAGCAGTCTAAATAGGAGTAAAGTGCTAAGGATTGAATTTTCGTCCTTTGACTCAAATAACTGGAATTACTCTGTATTTGGAAATATTTTTCACATATTGCTGTTGCTTAGCTTGAAGTCTTGGCTAGTATTCTCTTGTATGTTCACATACAGGGAGGACATTCTTATGACTACCCTGGAGCATGTGTGACTGGATATTTTTTATTTGTAGGTATTTTAAAATCCTTTGACAGAAGTCTAGCAAACAGAAGTGACAACATTTTTGAAGTTCAAAGAAATACTCCCCACTGGAATCCCCAAATTTAACACACCTGTTTTGTGTGTATATTCTCTGATGGCACCTCATCTTGTGCATGGTTAGCACAGGCTTAGTCAGGTGGAATATCTGTATCTTGATTATGGAGTCTGATTACAGGACTTGGAGTGGCAGAAAGATCCTCTCATGCTCTTTGGTGGTCAGGACAACTACATCATTATGGTTTCTTTGCTGTTAATGTTTTTTAGGTGAATTCATTTGCTAGCTCTTAATTAAAGCAGTAATTACTTAAGCGCTTTCTTCGGAGTGTAGGAAGTCCATTTAACAAGCCCAGTACCCAGCAGTGGGTGAATGTACCTGCTCAGTCTGTAGGTTTTGTTCACATGAGTAAGTATCCCAGAGGAAAGTTGTGCCAGGAAATATTCCGCCTTCTAGCTGTAATTGAATGGGCTTGAACAACAAGCTGGGACAGCTGGGTCCTGTTTTGGTCTTGATTTGTAGGGACCCAAGGGATTGGGAGAGTGGGAAAGAAATCCTGTGCCAGTTGAGTGAGTTCAAATGAGGAAAAGAGAGCTTTGCTCCCTCGACTGCTCTGCATTTCAGCTATTAATACAGCAATAAAGCCTATTCAAAAAGACTTCTGTGTTCTTTGTGGTTTTTTTTGAAAGAAGGCTTGTGTGCTTAGCTATTGTGTCTTTTTTGAAATTTAATGTCTTATCACATGAGGCAGAATTTTCCAGGTCAGCCACCCAACTTTAATCATGAGATCTTGTAGAGTGCAGGAAGGAAGCTGAGAAGTCCTCACAATAACCAAGGAATAACATCCTATTGGAAGTATTCTTTCATGGGGTCATTCATATTATAATTAAAAAACCCCAGGAAACAAGTAGTTAAAGCAACTTTTTGAGCAGTTTAAGTTATTGATGTATCTGTATTTAAAAAGGGTTTTCTGTGGTCTTGAGGTATAATGGGAGCTTTCCCCCATTCCTTTTAAATGTTGCTCAGTTCTAACACATACTTTTGATCATTATAGGTAGGTCAAATTGCTGTTTTCAGGGAGAACACTAAATCAAATTTTTTCAGTTTACGTTGTAAACATTAACTGTTTAGTTAAACTTTGCATTTGCCCCAGGTTGACCTGTTGTTGACAACAGTAAATAGCTATTTCTCCAGACTGAATCTGGCTGTTTTAGCAAATGGGTGCTTAAATTAGTTTGTTCAAATCTAGCTAGTATGATTGTCAAATGAAAATATTATGAGGGTAGAAGTGGGGCAAAGTGAAGCTGTATTTGCACAGTGATCAACTGTGTATATTAAGTAAGAATGAGAAGTGTGCAGAGATTTGTTACCTGCCTATTTTTAAAGACAGCTACAAAAGTGGAAGAGACCAGAGAATCTTAGAATAGTTTGGTTTGTAAGGGACCTTAAAGATCATCTTGTTCCATCCCCTCCACAGACACTGCCTTTGACTAGACCAGGTTGCTCAGAGCCCCATCCAACCTGAGTATCAAGAGAAAATGGTGTGCTGCAACATAAAGCAGAGGGTCCTGTGCCACCGGATTCATCCTCTCAGATGATCTTCACTCGTGTTAGTGGGGGAATGCTTTTGTAAGCTCTGTGCTGTCGTGGTTTGATGACTTCTGCTGCTGCATTTTTGTGAGCATTACTGCATCACTGCATGCGGTGTGCACAGACTGCAAGTTTAGACACACAGGCATAGAAAGCTCAATTCTCTTTTATTTACGTGCTGACTTGAATACCTGGTGTATACAGACAGCTGAGTGTAGGCTATCAGGTTGAATTTGTAGCAGCTCCTGGCTTTTCTTGCATGATTGTGTGCCTTCATGGCTAGGACTGGTGTGATGCTGTAGGTGAGAAATCCAAATATAGAGTGCTCTGGTTTGTACACTGCTGTAGTGATTTCATGGCAGGTATCCTCCAAATCTACATGGGGCAAAACCAGATGTTCTGGCTCATCAGTGTAACGCTGTCTTAATAGCCAGGTTTTTGATGCTTTTCATTAAATAGTAACTTTGTTTATGTAGCAAACCTTGTAGTGTTTCTATATCAGTGATGTGTTCTCATTCGTTATTTGGATGTGTAGAGTTCTGAAAAACTTTGCCCTAAGTAGTTGTGTTCCTGCAGGTGTGAGTTGTAAGCTATCTCAGACTGAAAATAACTTCTTAGCTAGAGTGTTCTTTGGTTTTTGTCTTGTCTAGTACTTAATATGCTCACAGATTATTACTTTGTGTGGGCAATGCAACTGTTATGAAGTGTGGATTTATTGTCATCAACTTCCCGTAGGCCAAAGGTTATTCTAGAGAAGTGTAGAGTAAGCAACATTTCTTCCAAATAAAATTTCACTTGATGGCAACTGATTTTATAAAAGGAAGTGAAAAAAAATAGGGTATGAGCTTCTTCTGAAGAGATATGAAATTCTGCCAGCTTTATTTGAGAGTGACACTGGGCATAAAATCTGATGGTCTTTTTGCAGCCTCCAGATCAAGAAAAGTATATTATTTGTATTATATTTACGTTTTCCCTAGGACAGAATAGGAGAATTTAATAGACAGAAAAAGCTACAGTTTTTCACATTCTCATAGAAGAGTAGTTAAATCCTTAGTGGAGATTTCTTTCTTTTTTTTTTAAGGACCCAAGTTCTGGAGTCTTGCTTGCAGGCACTCCTGGGAAAAATGGTTTATATTATGTCTAAGTTTTCTTTTAGGGTGAGTCTCACTGTTGTCAAGTTTGGTTTGAAACTTTGAAAGAGAAAGGGGAAGCTAGTGCTGTGAAAGCATTTTTTTTTCCACTTACTTTGCATTGGAGGTAGCACTTGCTTTATTGCAGCAGAGTGGCTCCATAGTGTCAAGGTTGTAGCTGGGCAGTGCACCCTGCAAGAAATATTTTGAGCTAAAAAGGTCTACAGCGTGTGAATTTGGGTATTTTAGCCATATATTTGTTTGAGATTAGAGGAGGTTAATTTTAAAAAGGCAATTTTTCATCTTCACTTTTTGGTAATTTTTGTTTATAACCAGTACTAGAAGCAGTTATATTGCTGTAGTGTACTGACAGGAGTGCTAGCACTTTATTTATATTTGTACAGAACTTCATATATTATCTCTCTTAATGACAACATATAACAAAAATAAATTGATATCTCATTATCTTTTATGTCTTTAAAGGTTAAATTGATACTCGATTATTTCTTTTGATTCTGTCTTGTATGATCTCTGCAATGAGTTATGGAATAAAACATTAAAAAAATTAATGAAGATTTAAGTAAATAAAATCCTAATTGATGGATTGACCATCCTGAATGTTTGGTAATGCGTGTAGAGAGCCATAAAACATAGTTAGTATACATTTCATTTGAGACTGATTTTAGACTAGTGGCTTTTTAAATGCATATATTGGAATAAATGGTGATGTGACAAGTAGCTGTTTTTAATGATTTGTGTTAAGAAGAAGATACTGCTATTTTAGAAGTTGAGCTAGAAGCAAGGAAATGGTTATCACCTTTTTTAACATAAGAGAATGTGAAAGCTGTGTTTACTGTGTGTGCACACAATGATATAAATAGCAGCAGCAGCAGCCCGGTGTGGGGCTGGAGGGCAGGAGAACACTGCGGTCACAGGTTTGACACCTTGGTTGCTATCCAGCCTGGTTATGTTTGCTGTCAGGTACTTCTGCACTTTTAAATAGAAAATAAGGTGACTTTGAAAAGGGGAGAGTAGCAGAAGCCACTGCCTAAAAGGAGAGAAGGTGGCAAGCAAATGAAGGAATTGAATCTTCTTTTAGATGGCTTTTCCTTTTTCCTCTGGGAGGAAATACGGTCAGTCATGCCAGTAACAGTCCCCAGTTATTATTGATTAAATAACAGCTGTCTTGTTTCTATTGTGTCTTTAACTATTTAGCTTTCAAAAACAAAGTGAAGTGTTCTTGTCTCGTGAACAAAAGGACATGTTTATACTGGTGTATGTGTTATATGAGAAAATTTCCAGAAGAAATCCTGTTTTTTACATGATAAACTCAACAACAGCTCATGCATCTTGTCAGGGATGGTTCATTTTTTGCAACGGGAAAATTTTTTCTCCCCATTTATTCCATCTTTGTGTTTTATCTTGTGATTTTGTGCCAATGAATAATTCATTTGAGTGAATATACTCTTGATTTCAAAAAAATAATGTAACTACATTGTTATTCAACACACATAGATATGTTAAAATTTCTCACTGAATGAGGCAGAAACAGGTAGGATTTCCCTTACAACATAGGTTTGCTGTTTGGTGCCATAAGGTCATTTTAAAATGCAAAACATCTAGATTTTTTCTACGAAAATTGCTCCGTTATCAATTTGCTTAAATGTTTTTAATCATTCATGTATTCCAAAATGTTATTTTCATAAGTCAAAATGTGATCTTGAAATGACAGTTCAAAATTTGGGTACAGGCTGTGCTTAACTACGTGCGTGGGGCTCTGTTGAGAATATCAGGTGAGAACTGAATGTTGGCTGCCACCCTGCTCTCAGCTTCTGGAAAAGTCAGGCCTGTTATCTTGACAACAAATTCATGTGTCTGTGCATGTGTGTATATGTGGCATTTTAAGTATTTCTCAAATAAAATTGGTCAAGAAATAGTTCTTTTTCCCATGTGGAAGTTGATAAATGGCTATTTGCAGTTTTGAGTAAGTACAAAACGTTTGTTTCTTGGGTCAGTGAG
Organism: Rhipidura dahli; assembly: GCA_013399225.1. Lineage (NCBI taxonomy): Eukaryota > Metazoa > Chordata > Aves > Passeriformes > Rhipiduridae > Rhipidura > Rhipidura dahli. Next base: position 1,183,551 of record VXAC01007671.1, read on the forward strand.
AGAAATTGCTGTTCATGGGGCAAAAACTTGTCTTCTCTGTCACGTGTACTTCAGGACTTGTGGGATGGGGAACAAAGCAAGACTTCCTTTTCCTGGAGTCACAGAGGCAGGATTCGGGGGAGATTTTTATCTACTGCCTATATTAGATAAGGAAAGAATTGGGGAAAGATCTAAACAAATCACCTTGTAAGCCTGTAGAAATCCAGTAAGTCATGGTAATCCTTCCTTCTCTTTACCTGGCTTCAGGTCATGGGAAAAATGGCAGATCATGCAGATTTTACGTGGAAATGCCCTCGGAGGCATCCTGGTGACATCAGTCATGAGAACTTCCTGAAATCTCTTTTGCACTTTATCAAAGCTCCAATGACCACAGTGTTTCAAAGAGGGAGGATAGAGTTTAGTTCCTTAAAATAAATTAACCCCCCTGCCCCACCCAAAACCAACAAAAGACACAAAAAAAGAAACCCAAAAGACATTTTATAGTCTCTGAGAAGAAAGTGTGCATAAGGGTATTTTCACAGTGTTCCTTTCATGATGTTCTTTTTCTTTAAGTGAAGATAATGAATACAGTATACAAGACTTCAGGCATGAGGAAGGTGGTTCTTTTTCCTTTGATAGCTTTTATGTACACATCTTCATAGATTCTAGTCATTGCAGAGAGGGATATGATTTTCTTTTTGCACACTAAGTTTAGGTTAATTTACTAATCAGTGAATTCTCTGGTCAGTTTTTGGAATGAAGTAAAACTTACTGCTAGTAATTAGGAAATTCTTGTGTGTAGCGTCTGGGAAATTATATTTACATTTTCTTTAAATCTTTAGTCTCTGTAGTAATATTTTCAGAAATAGCTCATAATCTTTCAAGAAAACAGCTAACTTACACACTCATTTTAAATCTAAAAAAGATAATACTAGGTAGATACAAAATTATTTCTTTCAGATACAGTGAGCCCATTTACAGTTGTACAGACCTTGAAACTTGGGAATGTCCATTGTTGTTTTACAGCCCAAAAGATGCAGTCTGAGTTATTTGTCTTCCAGAAGTTGGATTTAGCACGAGGGTCTCAGCTGTTCTTTGAATTTGCTCATAAACATTGTTAAACATCTAATATATTGTAGAGTTTTGTTTGACTCTGTTCAGCATAATGGCATTGTAATAGTCTTTTGTGTCATTTGCACCATATCATATTAGGTTCTCCACTGATACTGTATTTCCTGACCACCACATGCCCTTGCAGCATTTCAGACGTACTGGGTCCTCTAAGAACAGATACAAGTCACTAGTGGTGACACTGAACTGAAGTTGTGGTGTCCAGAAAAAAATGTGGCATGTTCCATTACAAAAAAAGATGCTTTGTTGCACCTCTATTTCCTGCTTCCTTCAGAATTAAGTGGAAAACTTGGGATCTCAGTTGTCAGGTTGTGATCCTGTTTGTTATCTTTGTTACCTTCTGCTTACGTTTCCAGCTTACAGCTAAACCTATATTGAAAATACCCCATCAAACCCTAAAATCTGGTATTTTTCTTTCAGTTCATCTTTGCTGTAGCTCTGCAGCAGGTGATGCATATTTCTTACCTGGTGTGGAAACATAGGGATGGCATCTGCTGAAGAGAACAAGCAGTTGTAACACTGGGCACAGAAAGATTTTTCTTGTTTTGTCAGCACACCAGGGCTGCTGTTGTCTGCTGAGTTTGGGGCCAGGCGTTGAAATGTGTTTGGGTGTTGGTTTTCTTTGATTTCTTCTGATGGTGCTCTCCTATCTGCACAGAGCCTGTGCCACAGGAATTTGGATGTGTCTGGGATAAACTTGCACTTCCTTCACTCTACAGACCACAGTGCAGGCTGAAGGGTAGAAGTCTATTTATTTAGAGTGCTTCAAAATTGCCTTCACTGTGCTTGGGTTCAAATGGGGCCCTGTAAAGCAGAGGACCTTGCTGAATGCTGCCCTCATCCCTAGGTCTGCTGAGACAGCTGTTGTTTTGTTGTGGCTTTTTTTAAAATTATTATTTCCTTATTACTTTTCTAGCAGAGGCTTCTGTAACTTATGTATAAATATCATCATCTGGCTATGTATCTGTGTTGTCCCTCCAACAGCTATCAGGGTGGTTTCAAGCTATTCCCTTCATCTCCCCTAGAAAACAGATGGTGCCACTCAGTAAGGCATCTAAATTTGAATTTTTTTTTCTCCCTTTGTGATCCTTTTCGCTGAGATTTGTTTGGAAGCATGAATTGGTTTAAGAGACTTGAGGTGTTACCTACAGGTGTAGCCTTCCTGTGGAAATTTCCATTTAGTGGAATAAACATCTGTATATGGAATATATTTATTTGTATTTATGTTAGGGTACACTCACATACACACACACATATATAAGTTTTTTGGTTACTTAGTAAACACCAACTATTCCCTATTATCTATGGGCAGTCATGGAAAGAGGATAGATGAGGAGCAGCCTTGGTTGTAACACCTTCACTTACCTGTGTTGTAATTTCCTTGTCACTGTTCCTTCCTTTTGAGTGCAGCAGCCTGTTTGCTTCCTGGGATTCAGCTCACTGTAAGCAAATTTCAGCCCACCCACTATTCTTCACTGTACACAGGTAGAAGTTAATAGGTTGACTTGCAGCTGGAGAGTGTACATTTTTTACTCCTCTGGTGATTAGATTGCTAATTTGAGTAACCTGTTGACATCCTGTAGTGCTACTTGGCTGTCAAGCTTGAATTCAGGATGGAGGATAGACATGGTCAGGAGGTGGATTTGGATGTGGGGTTTAGATTTTACAAAAACATAAAGTCCTTTTTTCTTTTGGTTCATTTTAGATCTTCTGGAGCTGTGCTCGTTCTCTGTGTGTTCTTGACTAGAATAGTTAATGGGTCAGAAATTACTTTCCTTACTTCCTCAAGCCCTTGGGAGTAAATTTCATTAGGTCTTGCTGACTGGAGTGTATCTAATGCATTTTCTTGTTTATTTAATCTTTTTATTGTCATCAGCAGAGATATTTGTATTTTGGCTAAGCCTGAAAAATCTGAAATGCCTTTATCTGTAGGAATGTCTCTCAGATCAGGCATGTTGGTCAGTGCATGGTAGGAAACCTGCCCTGCCCTTATTTCAGTTACTTGTCAATCCAGTAACTTTCACAAATATTGAATTCACATTCGTTCTAGAATAATTGTAACTGGGGAAAATACTGCAGCATGCGTAGCTCTTATCTTAGCAGATGGAGCCTGGGCAAGTTGTACTGCCAGCTGGTGAGAGTGAGGAGAAGCTAAAGCAAGTGATGTCTGTTTCAAAGACTAGCAACCCAAGTTACTGACAGTCACAGTTTCCCCAGTTCGAGCTGGATTCTTCTTGAGAGCCAGAAGAATTTTAAGGAAAAAGCATCAATTTATCCTGAGGTTTGTAAAGAACTACTTTAACACAGTATAGATGAAAAGTTTATCTCTGCAGGTTTTATGTTTATAGTGATTATATTGGTGCTACCATCTTTGAGCATGAATTAAATCAAGTGTTGGGTTAAGATAAATGCATTTTCCATTCTTTCTCACACACAGAAGTAGTTGATTTAAATTAGCTGTTATGTTGAGCCAGAGATGCTGTTGACATTGGAAATAGTACTGAGAGGTTCATTATTTGAAATTTATAAGGGAGAAAGCAGTAAGATTTATCTCTGCAGTGAATATTGGTCCTCTGTGGATTAACACTTGGAGGGGAGGCACTGTACCATGGCTGATGCAAGAAACACAGGGAGGGGACAAAATCTCCCAGCTAGGGAAAGCTCATAATGACTAGAACATGCAGTGTCTGACTCCAGGAGAAAGAACTTCTGCAAGGGTTTTAGAAGTCATCTGAGAAAGTTTGATTTTGGATGAGTTTTGATATTGAAGATCCCAGCAACTTCATTGTAAGTTAGGTGAGCAAGTTTGTGTTTGATGAAAAGGTACGAGAGATGTACTTGGAAATGCTCGGAATCAATAGGAAAGTAATTTCATTTTAAACTTAGCTCCAAGTAACTTTACAGAAACAAGACATGAAGAAGTGGTAGTTGTTAACATACGCAACTGAACTCACACTAATACATGATCTTTATATATAAAGTTCAGATTATGTTGTTATTGGAAGTTGAGATCTTTGTGGTTTAATGTATATAAATACCTCTTTTATTAAATCAAGAAACAATCATGATCTTTTTAAAAGCAAGAAAATAAATCTGTTGAACATTTCTGATGATATATCATATTAAGATTCTCCTTGTCATTGTAGTTTGTCTATCCCTTTGTGTAAATTAAGTAAAAATTGAAATGATGTACAAGCGAAAAGAGAAGTGTGGAGGTTGAGGGCATTGTGTATATTCATTACTCCCTTTTTGTGGACTTGGACATAATTCTAGTATACAAGGGAATACTTGATTCTCATTCTCTGAAGTGTCCTTTCTTTTCCTTTCTTTTATAATGAGCCCTTTACACAAGTAAATTTCACAACTCCGTATTTCTGTCTTGTCTGAAGTTGGCAGTTTGCATGGGAATTCACAGTTATGCAGTCACAGGTGTCCTGTTGATTTCAATAGAAGTTAAATGTTTGCATTCTTCTGAGGACTTGGGCACAAGACACATTGAAAACCAGTTGCAGTAATTTCTAAAATTTATGTGTATTAAATTATTTTCCTTGGAGAAATATTCTGTGGGATGTCAGGTTTCTAGATAAAGACTTCTCAGCTTTTTAGAGTGAGATCTTAATTTCCTTTAAATCATCTTTTCTATATTTGTATGTCAGAAGAAATAGTAAAGCAGAAGTTGTTACCCTTGGAGTTGCCCAAACTTTATGCAAGATATTTGTGTATTTATCAGTTTGCTAAAAGATGTGGAGGGAATATGCAGTATTCATGCAGTTGTATCTCCTGGTTCCAGGAGTCTGGGCACAGACTCTTGATTAAAAAAAACCCAAAAAACAAACAAACAGAAAACAGGAAAAGAACAAACCCTCAGAAGTAATTCTATGAGCAGAAGTGAGTAATAAAACTTGATTTTTTCTTAACAGTGCCTTGTGCTTGACTGGAGTCCCTGAGTTAAAGGTTTTGTCACAATTACAGCAGGTGTGTGGGCAGATGGCTGCTCCCACCCCTGTGGCTGGTTCCCAGGGTGTTGCCTTGGGATTAGGAAGTAAGTGGGGATGCTGTTATGGGCTTTGTGGGTTTAGGAGTCTCTCCTGCCACCCACCTACCTTTGCAGGGCATGCAAAAGGTGAATTGTCTTTGCAACATCTTCCACTGAGTTGTACCTGATTCAGGTGAAGGGTAGAAGAAGGCATGAGGACACCTGGATTCAGACATGCGTGCTGTGACTGCAGGAGCAATGCTTCCTTCCAACCTGTGTCACCCTCCTGACAGCAATGCATATAATTAATGTGGAACAGATCTTGGTGGTGACGATGCTTAGTCAAAATTATTAATTATAAACCCACCCTGTCTGAGAGCAGTTGTAAACTAGAGGATGAAACCCAAATGTTTCTGTTGCAGGTCTTTGTAAGGATTGCATTCCGCCCTCCTGGTTTGCTTTTTATGGACTGTGTTCACAATGCCTGTTGTAAACACCAGCCTTCCGCTTGCTGCTGGATATAAAATCTTTAATTTATATGCCATCATTATTTGAAAAATAACAAGAAAATAATCCCAAAAATACCTTATTGTATGAAAGAGTCCTTTCCATTTTGGCAGCTAGATAAGCAGCCCATTTCCTCTGAATGAATGTTGCTAAAAGTAGCTTACAGTGGTTACCATATCCGCACTGAATTCAGGTTTTCCAGGTGTGTGTTTTTTTACTGTACAGATGGTTTTTGAATGCACTTTGAGATAAACTGAGACTATTCAAACAATCAGTTGCATATTACATTTTTATGATAAACAGAGAAAGATTTGGGTGGAAAGAAATATTAATATAGAGTAGAAAGTTGGCAATGTATAGGTAGGTATGAAAAGGCATCAATTCTGGATGAGTTTAGTCACAGCTGTCTGGGGAAATGCATTTGTAATTCTTGCGTGTATTGCGTTTGAATGCTCCTTTCCCCCTTATGTTTGACATTAGTTTGAGAAATCAGTTTTATTTACTAAGATATAACTAGAGAATTTGAAAAAGACCAACTTTTTTTTTTCTTGAGCAATGTTGTGAAACCAAGCTAAAACTAACAGGAATGTTTTGTGGTAAGTTCTGAGTAAATACAGATTAACAATCTAAAAATAGGTGTTAATGAGGGCAGGAGCTGCCACACTTTGCTGAGGATTTGAGGTCAGAAAAACTCTCCAATGTTTTAATGGAAGTGATCTAGCTTTGACCTGGGACTAGACCCACTTGCCAAAAAGGGTTTAAAAGTAACAAACCCTGTTTATTAACTGTGTGGATGGATGCACTCATGACCCATACCTTCAGATATACCTAATTCCATATACTTATTTGATGCTTCATTACACTTAAACTTCATTTTCAGTAGTAGCATGTTGGTACTGTTTTCCTATGGAAAAGAATTAAAAATATGCAGAATTTGGAGAAAGTTTTGACCATCTTTCACATTGTTGTAAAGCTTTCACTAATTTCATATGTTGCTCAAGTCTGGAGGAAGAAAAGGTGTCATGACCAGGTATTTGAACTAAGAACTCTTGCTGAATGGGGAACGATGATGAAATAATTAACAAAATGGGTTTTGTCATACCATGTGGAACATAACTTATCCATGCCAAAAAAAAACCATTTGTTTGCTTACATTTTAGTGTGAACTACTTCTTGACTTGTTTTTTTGTGGTCTGTGGAACAAGACATTTGTAAAAATGTGAGCTATGAATTCATGTCCCTGCAAGTATTTTTTCAGAGAACAAACCTTCTATAAACTAATTTCAGAGTGAAGAGTAATTAATTTCTAGCATTCATTTTGCTTATGACTTAATTATGATTTATGTTTGCAAAATGTCTTATTCCCTGGAATCTATTTTTATTAGAGCGAAGTTTCCATTTGAGCATTTTTATGAAGTGTCCAGATTGATAATTTTTAAAAATTATAAGCTCTAATTAAAATGTTTGTATGTTAGCTTCTTCTGGAATGTGGTTGGTTTATTGAGGTAACTAAATGACACTCTCCTTAAAACTGCTATTTTTTAGAAATTAAAGAGTTTGTGTTCTGCACTCTTCTGAAAATGTATCCAACTTCTGCATTATCCCATTGCTTATCTCAAACTTGTTTGTGTGTGCTATATCTTGCCATGACTTTTCCTTTTAAGTTTCTAGTAAACAAGACTTTTGAGAGAAAACTTGGGTAAAAGCATTCAAAGAATTTTCAGAACTCAGTGGATGTTTTATGTATTTTGGATCCCAATTTGCAAAACATCTCTTCTCCAGTATGTCAGATTCACATAAGACCATCTTTCCTGTCTGTATTTGGGGGAAAAAAGCTTAGAAAATTTTGAAAATATGTCTAGAATTTGAAGATGAAGAGCAGTTTGTATTGAGCCTTACTGTTCTTTTTGGTTAGCTTATAGTTTGAAATGGAACCAATCAATCTTTTACAGAAAGATTGTTAATTTCACTTGCTGCCTCCTCTTTTGATCTTAAGTTGATAAATAAAACCAAATAATTGTATCTTTCTATAAAATTACTCAAAGATGACAGTTAATTCAGGCTCAGCCTTGCAGATACGTGCATGTAAGAGTTCATGGATTTGAGCTCTCTCTTATTTCTCACTTGTCATTGAAAGGGATACTGAATAAGTGACGTGCTCAGTAGCACAAAAGTCAGTTCAGATGCACCATAAGTGAATCCCTTCATTTGATTCATTAGGAGTTCTAAAGGGTCAGTTTGAAACAATGTGCCTTGAAAGGGTGGTTTGAAAATATTTTATGTTCAGGTAATGTAAGCATGAAGGGTGCCTAAAGCCAGAACCAAGAAACTTACTAAAAAATAATTGCAAGTTTCTCTTTGGTTTCATAAATAATTAGATCCATCCTCTGGGTTCCAGAATTACTCTTTACTGCAGCCTTGGTGATTCAAAAGAAAAAAGAATCTCTTGACACGTGCATGTCTTGACACGTGCACATGCATGCATGTGTGCATTTGTCACAGACAAATGTGGTTTATGTAGGAAGTTCCTGCTTACAGAAAATGTTTATTGTAGGTTGGTTACAGGTGTTGGGAAATGTATTTGTCTTCTTCAAAATGAAGGTTCTCTTGAAAGTTTGATTTATATTGATTGAGATGGTTGATCTTTTTTTGCAGAAGCAGCAGGTTTTAGTGATTCAGCTGCACTGAAAATAAAATGATTAAAATTGCCATGAGGTGAAGTGCAGTCAAAATAAAAATATCTTAATCAGCATTATTTTACAGCGATCACTTAATCAGGAAGAAAGTGAAGATGATTGTAGTTGAGAAATAGAGTGCCGGATCTGGTGCACAGTTAGGTACTTCAGCTTTATGATGTGGTCTTTATTCTCAAGTGGGCCAAATCAAATTTATTACAGGCAATTTACATCCTAATAGTACTGAACTTTCAAATGATTAATTATTTTTTTAAATTTAATTGCATTAGTTTTAAGGTAACTCTGAAAGAGTGCTGAAGTTCTAGGATCTTTGAAGGCCTTTAAGGAGTGTGGTTTGTGTAATAAAGGACTGCTGTAGATATCGTAATTCCCCGAAATGTCACAAACTAAAAACAGTTCTTGCAACATGACTTAAATTTGAATTAGTCTTTTTATCCTTGTGTCAGTGCAGAAGAACCAGACAATAATGTACCTGTTCAATTGGATTACCCAGCTTGAAATACAAGAAGCAACAAATGAGCATTTGGCAGTCCTTACAGTACAAATAATAAAGGGTGAGGGCATTTAAAATGGTGTGAGGTATGGGTGGAACAGGAGCTTAAGCTGTCCAGGTGGAGCAATTTCTGTAGACATAGGAAAGGTGCCTTTTCTTCTTTTGTGACTGGAAGCTTGAAATTTCAATAAAAAGCACTTGTGGAGATGAGTCTTATTTTAATTTAGGCAAAATTCCTTCTCACAACACCAAGTTCCTACTCAGTATAGTTTTTAATATTTCCATTTGACATGCATTATATTGAAGCTGGTTTCGCTTTTCTGAACTTCAACTTTACTACAGTATTTCAAATTTAGTTTAATGACATGAATGCAGGACTTCACATAACATTTTCATTTTAAATATTGTCTATAAGGGCAGAAACAGGAATGTAATTGTGTGCATTTGTGCAAGTCCTCTAGCTCATCATGGAGCTTTTGAGCTGTGTTGCAATGCAAAGAAACAAGTGTCAGGGAAACCCACAGTAAATGAAGTGCTTATGAGCAGGTTTATGCCATGCTCTTCAGGAGGAAACAAGGTGTGTTGGTACATATTCGTGTTCATACTGTGGGCACCTGCCTGTGACCTCCTGAAGAAGAATTTACCTGCTGGTTTGGGTTTGGCTGCATTGCTGCCCTTCTTCTGAGGCCCTTGCAGCTTGGTGGGAAGTGTCCACAGAGATGTGCAGAGAATTTGGGGGGAAAAGCACCATAGTGGAGGAGTGAGAGACAAGACTCAAATATTTGTGTGCTGCATGACACTTGACAGGTGTACATTTTGACAAGTTCTAATTGTAAATGTGTGCTAAGGATATATGGCTACACAAACGAGTCCTTTCAGGGGAGGAAAGTTTGTGGAGAGTCTGCTCACTCCCCTTCTCACAAGGATTAGAGCATATCCTTTAACTAATTAAAAGAGATTAAAAGTGCTTTAAGTTTTACAGCGTTTTTACAGCTTTTTTTCTCCTCAGAAGCAAAAATTTGTAATGTTAATTGCTCGTGTAAGATGTAATGAGACTCTCGGTATCAGCAAAAAAATACCAAATGTCTGGCCTCAGTATATTTGGTTTATAGAGATATTTTCTTTTAATTAAAATTCTGAGGTTAAAGGGAGGCAAGAGAAGGGAGTGTAAGGCAGTGTCCCTTAAAATCCTTCTTTCTGTAGCTTCTGAAATGGAGACTTCTGCAGGGCTGTGAAATACCTGGGAAGCTGGGCAGGGGCTCTCTTAGTGGACCAAAGTTGCTGGCTTTCTTCTGGTAAAATATTTCTCTTTTAGTACAGCATGCACCAGAATTTCTAGAGAGGGTTCATTTCTATATTTTAATTGAGAGGATTATTTGAATTCTAAATCAAATATGTATTGAACAGTTCTTTAATTTGGGGTGCAAAAACATAAATGCAGAACAAAGGGAACGACAAAATTATTGGTACCTCCACGACTGCTTTGAGAGAGTACATGTTTCAGGCCTTACTTGTGATTATAACAGTAGCTGGTCTTTTGAGTGGAGCGCTGGTACTTGACACATTCTTCTTCCCCTTTTCTTTTCTTTCTTCCCCCCTCAGACATTGAAGTGTGGTTACATGCTCTCTTATTGCACAATGTTTGGTTTTTTTTCCTCTGATATTCATCAACACATGGTGTTCCACAAACAGCTCTTTGTCAAGAGCCTAGTCAGACTAGAAGGTGTTATACCTGCTTTACATAACAAAAAGTAATGCTTTGAAGAACTAAGAATTCTGTTTAGAGAATTCATTTTTGATGCCTGGTTAATTTTGATTTTTCAGATAATTTAGTAATCCTAAACTCAGGTCTGGTTGATTTTATTTACAGCTGAAATGTCCAGCATTTTTTTGGCAGTCAAATACTAGCATATTGAGTTATGTGTCAGATATTGGGAAAAGTAAAGTTTAAGTTTGACTGTTGGAAGTGTGATTTTAATTGACTTGTTTCCAGCTCTGGAACAGCATGAGGAACGGCGTCAAAAAAGTGTTCTGCTTTATAAAGTGTAAGGCCACCTTCTTCCTTCTCCTTTGTTTTAGCCTTTCAGGGCTTTTAAATGTCACAAAACTTTCTTCCTGTCTGCTCTTGATTTGGTCCCAGAGCATTTCCACCCTCTTTAATAGGTGGAACAGGAGTCTTGTAGCACAGCCAGTTAAGTCTTGCTTCAGAATTCCAATCCGCAGCAGGATGAATTAAAGTTCAATATTTCACTTTGCTGTTAGTATAATAATATTTAAACACAGGGTGGTTTACTGAAATTCTTGGGACGAGAAAGAATGGTGATATAAAAAAAATAATGGCCATATCTTGATGTGGTATGGAAGTGTTGTCCAGATCTGTAGTGGGTGTTTTGTGAACACAGAGATTATTTTTCGTCTGAGTCTGGGGAAGGAAAAACCAGAACTACTCTAGTATGTTTGGGAAAGGTATTTTATTTTTTTCTCTGATTTTAAAGTTACAGTTGAAGAATATTTTGTGGTCGCTGTAGCCAAAGATGTCTGGATGGTCTCTACTTGACCTTGATGTGAACACAGTCGGATCCAGAATATTGTGTCTGTCTATACCATAGTACAGGAATTTCTGGACATGCTTCTCATTCCTAGAAAATGCCAGATTCTTAACTTGTACTTAGAGATGTTGGCACTTAACTGTTCATCAGGGAAAACATGTTAAAAATGTTCTGAGGGAGTGAAAACTAAATCTTAACTGTTAAAACTGAGAAGGGTATTTGTGGCTTTTATTTTTTACATTGCATTGACTAATGTTCTGTGGTTCAGCTGCTATCGCTGTTGACTACAGTGTTTCACCCCACTTTTCTCCAGAGAGTTGGCAAAAACTGCAACAAAGCTTTCTTGGCTGTTCTGCCAACCTTAGGTGGGTGGAGAGGAGAGATTTCTTTTCCATCTCCTCTCAAATTATGCTTTAAGCAGCTCTGCCTTGCCAATTGTCAATGACTTCCCCTTTGTTTTGAGAAGTACTGTTTATTTTGGGAGTAGTTTTCTCTCACACCTCCTTTCTGGAGTTTTTTGAAAGCTTTGGTTATGGTCTGTCTTAACTCAAAAATGTTATTTACACATTTCATAATCACAGCTGATAGAAGCCAGTGGAAAATAAATACTTCAGGTTTGGATCAAGCCTGTAAAGTAGAAACACTTGTTAAGTTTCTTTCAGGAATTTAGCAAAAATTTCAAAACTGCAGAACACTTTTAAAAAACAGAGCTGTCAATATATTATTCTGCTTTGGGTTTGTAGTGGGGTTGGTTGAATTTTGGGTTGTTCTTTTTCTGGGGGTTTGTAGTGGGGTTTGTAGTAGGGTTGGTTGAATTTTGGGTTGTTCTTTTTCTGGGGGTTTGTAGTGGGGTTTGTAGTAGGGTTGGTTGAATTTTGGGTTGTTCTTTTTTTTTCCCAAAGACAGCACTAAGAAGAATTAGAGAGCCTTCTGGTATTCAGTTAAGTGTGACAATCAAGAGATTATGTGTTTTTTCTCATTTGCATGGTGGAGCTCTGTATGTATTTTAATAAATACCTTTAGCTAGTGAAGCAAACGGGTTTTTGTCTTGAAATGGCTAACAACTAGTGTCCCGTGGTGGTTGTTTTCTTACCCAATCTATTTCCCTCAGAATGAGCTTTCACCGTTGTTGTTGACAGTTCTGGTGGATACACTTTTTAATTTCTATACCTTTGACTTGACATGGCGTTTTGCATTGAGCAGTGCAGTGGGCAGAAGGCTGCGTTTGCTGTGGGATACCCTGGATCACTAACAAAGGTTGTTTTGTAATTCCTTTGGGAAGGAAAATATGGTTATCTTACTGCAGCCTGTCAGTCAAGGGTACAGTCTTCGGTCTTAGCAGAGTTAATCAGCCTGTTTATCCAAAAGCAAATACAGCAAGAGGAAGTCCTGAATACTGTCCTGTTACGTTTTGTTTTCTGTTTAAATCAGTTGTGCAGACACATTCTCAGCTGCTGCTCCAGGTCTGCAGCACTTTTTTTAACAGTCAGCACGATCTTCATCTCACTTGGGTTCAATTTCAACCCATGCCTGCAGCACCCCTGGTTCCCTTCAGTGCTGTGCTAGGGAAGGGGCACTGGCAGGTGAGGGAGAAGCAACCTGCCCGCAGGTTAGCCTGGGAAAATCTGAATTCCAGGGCTAGCCCTGCCCAAACTCTGCAGACAGAAACTTGGAGCTAGAGGGAGAGTGAGCAAGGAAGCTGTTTTACTATTTTGATGTCATTTGGTGTAACTGTGATACTAAACTCTGTTGAGCTATCAACCTGCCATCCCTGTGTCAGCTCTTTGGAAGGTGGACTTTGATCTCCAGGAGTTTAAGAGATAACCCCCTTAGTATTAAATATGATGTAAGTAATGCTGGTAACTGCTTCCCCACTGTAAATATGATAAACACACTGTTGAAGCTCAGTGTCACTACTGCAGAGCCCATTGTTTTGCCTCTCTTCTGCTGGATGGTTGTTGTAATTATAACAAAATCCTGCTTTCCAGGGCCAGGGAGTAGAACATATATTCCTCTGCATGCCTGGCTTGGCAGCTAGAGTCCTTCTGAGTGTTTTTCTATGTGTTTAACATGTTACTTCTGATGGAGTTCTGGTTAAATTTCAACTGGAAAAAAAAATCTAAATTTCTAACACTTGTAGTGTTCGCCTTTTACTGAATTTTACTGTTTGTATGCATTATAAGCATAAATGGAATGAATGGCTGGAGCATAAAATGTGGGGAAAGACCTACAGAAACTTATAGGAATAGTCATGACACCTTCACCTTGTTTGAAAAAGCAGCTTAGCTTACTGCATCAGTACATTGGTTGCCCTGAGGGCGAATTGGGAGATTGTTTTTTTTTCTTGCCACATGTAATTGTTTGAATAAGTGCAGGGAATCTTGCCAAGAGGGTGGTGGCACAGTTTTCCCAGGCAGGGTGAGATCGGAAGTACTGGCCAGGTGGAGTGGCCAAGTGTTTGCACAGAACAGTTTTTATAGGTCAAGTCTTATCTCTCCATCTCCTCCACAGAGATTGATAACATAGAGTATTTTTCAGAGCAGCCTCCTCTACGAACATTGTGTATGATTTGTCACCGTGTGGCCACAGAGAAAATACTGGCAAATTTGGAAGTTTTATATAATGAACTTCCAGTTCTTGCTGAGTTGAACACCAGCAAGAGGAGGCAGCAGACAGGCTGCCCACACTTTACCCCTCGTTTGGAGGAAGAAGAGTTCTCTTTGGCACAGCAAACTGCTGCTCCCTAATCTCTATCACATATGGCCAGCAACGTTGAAAAGGGATATGTGTGTGGAAAAAAATCAGCTGTGCCTCTGTGTATTTCTGTAAGCTGAATGAAGCACCAAAGAAAATGCCCATACTGCCTTTTGCTCTCAAAAATCTGCAAAGAAAATGTGTCACTCTGGTATCAAGCACGATGGAAACCGCAGCTCCTGCTGAAAAAAAGGGTTTTGTTTTCTGTTAATTTGGTGCTGATTCTGTTTGGGGAACTGGGGGTGTAAATGAGGGCTGTGCACCTGCAAAGCTGCTTTTCAGGGACCCCTTGGAGCACACTGCTTTGAGAAGCAGCATTCCCTGGCTTGACAGCTTGCTCTCTCTATAAGGCTTGCAGGACACTGCCAGACTGGTTGCAGAAGGTCTGCCTGTTAACCTCCTAGTCTGGAAAGCTGCATGGATGAAGCGCTGTCTGGAGAGAGCCTTCCAAGACCCCAGGCCAGGCCAAGTTTTCTATACTTAACATTGCTGTTGCCACAAGAGCAGCAGATGTTTGCTCAGCAGACAAACAACGCTGATGATAAAGCAAATTGACCTTTTTTGGAACAAGCTATTTGGAGCACATTCCTAGGGCAATTCTTCTTTCCTTGTTTTTTTTAATCCTTTCTTTTTTCCTTTTTTTCTTCTTCTTCTTTTTTTTTTTTTTTTTTTTCCCTGGGGCTCTATCTTGACTGCTTGGCTTTACACTGATGTCTCTGCTAGAGGTGATAAAAAAGTTAAAGAGGAGGGAGGTTTTATAGACTTTTCCACTAATGCTGATACTACAAATCGTTTAACCTACTCCAAACCTATTTTTGTCATCTTTATTTTACTGAAGTAGTTATAGTGATGTTTATTTTTCCAGTGTCCCTATGGGAACCCTGTAAGATTTCAGAATGTAATAATTAAAGAATGACAGGCCTTTCCTTGCAATATAAAGTGAGGAAGAGCTTTGTGGTTTAAACAGCTATGCTGTTGCTCATTAGCAAGAAATTTTGCCTTGTACTCTAGCCAGGCCTATAATGGTCAAAAAATGTTGAAGTTGAGAACTACATGTTTGTTTTCAATCAGTTGTTTTTCAAGTTAAAAGGCTCTAATGGCTTGTTTTAATTTGTTCAGTAGTATTTGTCAGTAGTATTAATATTTGTATTCAGTCACTTAAGTGTAGCACAGCTCAGGCTGTCCAAGTAAGGGAGTGCATTTTCTTACCACTTTTTCTATTGCAAGACCTTTCTTTTAAAGGAATAAAAGATTAATTGAAAGTTTGGGGAACTTCTGTGAACTTGAGTAGTATATTTCTGTCTAAATTACATTTTAGAAGTATTTAAAATGTAATATGAATTTTTATTTTCATTTTATAATTTAATATTTGGATAAAGTTATTATAAATGTAAAGGAAAGGTATGAACTAAAGTGAAAATCTCAGTGTTATGTGGCTGCGTCTTTACTGTTTGGACCTAATGCTGTTTTTTCTTAATCATAAGCTGATGTTCCTGTAGTTAGAACAGATGTAATTCCTGGTAGAGAATTGATTCCTGGTATCTGAGTATTTTGGAAAAAAGAGACCAAGTTCAGACTTTGGAACCACTGAGATTTTGAAAGGCTTTCATCCATTGTACCTCTAATGTTAGAAGGGGGTGTGCTGCATAGAAATATATACATTATAAACATAAGTCTCTGCATTTTTGCATCACTGTTGTTCAGATACGGTTTACAAAGCTACTTTAAGGACTAGGGTGAAAAGGTTTCCTGGGGTTTTCTAGGTATTAATACCACAGGTAGCTTGTGTCTTGACTCAGTTTATAAAATTGCTTTGCTGATAAGAAGGCAGTAGGCTTTTGGACAAGGATGCTGTAGTTGTCTTGAAGGCTTGCATATTAATATTAGAATTCATATTGAATTGATAAATATGATAGTGGTTTTTTTAGCAGGATTATTTCATATCATTAGAAAGAGAAAATACTGAATTCTAGGAGAGCCCAAATTTTGTTTCTTACATGTTGTCTAGGTATTTTTAACTTAGTTCTTACTTAGTTAGGGTCATTTTCTTCTGGTACTTTTGAAAACTGTTCCCCATTTCTGTTTAAAAATGTTGTTCTGAACAAATTGTTCTGCAGTATGATTTTACAACTCTTCCCTGCAAATAAAGCTGCACTGATTCCATCAACCTCTGTAGAGAGAGAAATGGACATAGATGGGCCCCTGTACCCTGAAAGCATAAGCTAATAAGGTTTTAATGGGCCTTGTAAAATGGTGACTTTACAATGTGCTTTTTTGGGTTTTTTTGTGATTCAGGAATGTGATGGTCAGTGCCTTGCCTGTTACAAAAATACAGATGTGAAACTGGGTGCAGTATCTCTAGTTGCTTGTTTGGGATCAATGAGCTAGATTGTCTTTGAGTCAGAAATTGAACTTCATGTTCCTGAGATCCATCCCAGTACAAATTATACAACCTTCTTTTATGAACCATATTTACTGAAGTTTCTGTTTTAATAATAGGATTTCATTTGTGTAAAGTATTAAACATGCTTTTAAAACAGTAATTTTACAAAGATCTCATTTTTCTGCTAAATTACTTCAACTTTTAATTATATGTATATATATCTATATATCTATATATATAGATATTTTTTTTTTTTACCAAGTGTTGTGCTGTGTAGGTTTTGATGTACAGTTATCAGTAACTTGGATGTTTTGCATGCATGCAGAGAGCGTGTATTAATGAACCAGGACTGGTTGGTTGTAGAGCTAAATGGGGCTGAAAGAGGGGAATAGTCCTCCTGAGGCCACTTTACTTACTGCAAACAGTGCTGGGGTTTTACCTGTCTGAAATATGAGACATTGTTTTGCTTACCATTTTCAAATATATTTTAAAAGAGGGGGAAAAGAAGAGGGAAATGAAGTGTAACTTGAAAATACATTTAGCTTTTTTTGGTGAATGTGTTAATAATGTCTTGAGTGCAACTGTTCTTCCTTCCAAAACCCAAGAATTGACTATTAAGTGTTCCCTGTGTTGAAGAAGTAGTTTCCAAAGAACATTGCATAATACATTGTGTAGGCCAATAATATCTTCCTTCCACTTACCATTCATCACCATTTAAATTTTTTATTGAATACAGCATTGTTTGGCTGATCGGCAAATAAATTAATATTGTCCAAAGTGAACCCATTTTATTATGCTTTGCTTTTGCAACCAGAGTTATATAGTGCAGATGCAGTGCATGTCTGTGAACTCAAAACCTGTGGAAAAACATAGTCAGCTTGGCTCAATTTTTTTTAAATTAAAAAAAGGCAAAAGCAAGCTTACTTCATGAACCTTTTTCTCACAGCAGTTTTGACTTAGTCCTTACTTCATTATTTCTAGCTTTAAGCTTCATTGTATTCCTTTAGGATGTGTAGGTATATAAGCAAAATGATCCATTGTTTTTAGGGCTCTGATTCAATCTATTTTGTGTTACTGTTGCCTTGTTTTTTGATTTTTGTGTGGGTTGTTTTTTGGGATTTTTTTAAATGATTCTTTTTTTTCCTTTGTTTCAGCCAAACCTTTTACATCTAAAGTGAAACAAATGCGACTACATAAAGAAGATTTTGAGATTCTGAAGGTGATTGGTCGAGGAGCCTTTGGGGAGGTATGTGTGAGAAGGAGGTGGAAGGGTTTGAGCAATTCTCTTACAAACCTGCAGTGGTGGGGAGAGACAGTTAATAGCAATACACTGATGGACAGGCTTTTACATTATTTACCCATAATGGATATTATAGGCCCACCTAAGGTTTGATACAAGTGTATCTTGATTTATACATACTTTGACAGCTCTTTTTAAGTCTTGTGAATTTTGACAGAAGGCAGATTCACGTGGATTAAGAAACCATGTTTTGACTGTCTGAGGATAAATCATTTGCTTGACTAATTCTTTGCAGTCAGGAGGTGGTGGCCAGTGAGTTACTGATGTTGTAGAGATCTAATAATTGCTAATTTTCCTAATAACTGTATAGTCTGAAAGTAGTTTTCACAGCTTAAATAACCAAACACTGATACTGACATTCCAATAGCATAGAGAAATCTCTCTTTTTCTGTCTTTTAGTCTCCTATTTTAATGAATGCTTGGCTATTTTTCCTGTATGTCTTTTAAGGACTTTAGCAGATGTTATTTTCTTTTTCAGTAGTCACCTACTGCTATCAAACTATACAATTTTTTGCTGCTCCTGATTAAGCTCTCTCTTATTTGAAGTTTCTAGACAGGTCTGTTGATCACTAGGTTGAGGAAACTAAATTAAAAATGTTATCTTTCTGCCCCATTTTTCTTAATTCTTTTGGGTGCATGAGCTTTGTTTTTCATGCAGGACACTGTAGGAAGAGCAATCTAATCTACAGCAGTGCCTTGAGTTTTTCATAGCCAAATATACTGCAGATGTGGAAAGTGTGTAAAGCTTCTGCAGGAGATACTCCATACTGCCTGAAAATACACGTGAACTGAAACACAAAGAATAAGAAAAAGGTTTTCTGATCAAAGTCTTCATTGCTTTTGGAGGTGGAAATTCTTTCTCTTTGATAGGAGAGGATTTCTGGAGGCTTTGGCATGTGACAGAGAAGAGTTGTTCTCAGGTTCACTTGCATGTTTGCACCTTGTGTGACAATCAGTCTTTGCTAGTCTGTGATTATGGAAGAGTGGACTCCTGCAGGTAGTATGTAAGCAAGATGAATTTTTACTGTAATGTGTATCACTACATACTCTGATCCCTATGTGCAAATATAATCATCAGGCAGCTGTAAAAATAACAAAAAAAGTAGTTTTTATTTATCTGCTTTATCACTCTTGGTTTTGCTCCATCTGGAGTAAACCTGCTTTATGAAGGAGACTGATGGCTGAAGTTACTCATGGATAATTTATCTTTAGTCTAAACCTCTGCCACAGAGAATGTTGCAATCTCCATTTTGATGTAAACACTTCTGCTTAAAAGATTAGCCCTGGTCAGTGCTACCATAGGAGTTGCAGCTGAGTTCCTGTACAGATGGCGTTAAATATAAGAAAAATTGCTGATGTTGGTGCTTTCTTGTCAGAAGGATCATGCACAAAACCTGCCTTATATTGTGTTTTTAAGAGAAGTCATTTTTGTCTGCTAAATCAGCATCAAACTGCGCAGCAGCAAAACCGCAAAGAAACCGTAGCCCTTTCTCAGGAAGTTCTTTGTGGTGAATCATCCCATGAGCAGTGAGAATGTAACTTTCCCCATCCTCTTCTGGGGACAGTCTGTGTAATTGGTTAGCTCTCCTCTTCTAGGAATGGTGTTTCTTTCTAATTCCTTATCTGAGGAAGATAGCAGGACTCTACTAATTGTCAAAATCTTCAGTAAAGGGAAAACTGAAGTTCTTTCAGTGAAGATGTTTGGTTTTTTATGTTCCCTAAGTAGGACTTAATAAATATTTGGAAGGATATATATCTTGCTAGCTTAGCAAAGACAAGTTCTACACAGACATTTGTCTGAGAATCTCTGTGTGAAATTGCTAATTTTCCTGTAAAATAACCAGGAAGGAATAACTGAGGAAGACTGAAAAAAGGACCACCAAATTCTAGTGCTACTTAAACCACAAAAAACTATATTAATATTAAATTTCACAATACTTGTATTTACTGAGGCAGATTAAGAAATCTGAAAGAATGTATTTTCTTTCCAGCAAACTATAAATGAGACCAAGGTTGCTCTAGGTTACTGGGAGGGGTAATTTTTGTGTCCTGAATCAACATAATTCTGAAATTCTGTAGACTACTAAGTTAGTGCAGGTTTTCTTTGGCACAAACTCAGACTTGTTCTTATTTTGATTTTACGCTACTCAATTTCTTCAATTTGCATAGTCAAGAAATAGTTCCCACTTTGTTTTTACAAGTTTAATGTAGACAAAAAGCAGTTTAAACTCATTACTGCTTATAACTATAAAAGTTCATTTTTCCTAGTTTTGTTTTTCCCCTTACCCTTTTTTCTGCCTTCTGAGAAGGCTTCCTTTTTGTCACGTTTTTCACATGGCCTTCCTTCTGCGTGCATACATTGACTTATTTGCAATTTTATGTAAGAGTGCTGTCTTTAGAAAACACAGATGTTTTGCTTGGGGGCGGAGCAGGATTATCATGGTAAAATTAATAATGTGGGCTTCAAGTGTTTTGTTGTGCTGGCTTTGAGCAGCCTGGTTTGAAAAACCTAACCCAAAACAAGAAGACTTTAAACTCAGGAGTTGAAAAACGCTGCTAGGAAAGGTGAAGCAACTGGGCAACAGCTCTTGGTGCTGTCCCTCAGCAGTTTAAAAGAGCAGCTTGGTGAAAGTTCTGTCTAATATCAGAATTTTAAGTTGATTCTGTTATAGTTTAAAAAAAAATTCAGTGCATGCTTATGCTAGAAAATGTTATGTTGTTAAATTGTTGATATTTTGAAGAGGATGAATTTTGTAGCTTGAGAAGGAGCTAGTTACTGCTAAATTTTGTCATACAGTTATGAACAGTAGCATTCTTTCTTGTCTGCTTATTCTTGCTGGACAAGAAAAACAATGCTGAATCCTCTTTTCTACTTCTATTGTTCTTTTTATTTTTATTTCAATTTTAATAGCTTCTTTCTAGGTTTTTTTTTCTGTATAAGGCTATTGCTTTTTAAGCAAAGGAAAAGTACAGACAAATACCACAGAGACAAGTAGTCAAGCTTGGGGCAGAAGGTGTCTGACAGAATGCCAAACTATACTGCTGTTTGTGGGAAATATGAAAAATGATTGGAAGAATGGGAAAAATCTCCGTTTCTGACTAAACCAAGATGTTTACATCAGCACATACCAATCTTTTTTTTTTTTTTTTTTTTTTTGGC
>VXAC01007671.1:1204500-1217792 GCA_013399225.1 Rhipidura dahli
TTTTTTTTTGGGCTGCTCACAGCAAAATAAAATTTTAAAAAACCCCAACCTTTAAAAAGTCTTATTTTAAGAAGTTCCAGTAGCAAAACACTTGAGGATAGGAACGATTACCCTTTCTTCGCTCTTTGACAGCTTCACTGGAGAAAAGATCAAAACAAAACTCTGTGTGCATTTGTGCCTTTGTGTAGGTAGTAAATACTCTGTGTATATGTAAACACTGCCTGGATTTGTTATAATGATTCAGAATTTTTTTGTTACAATTAGAAACTGCATCAGTCTGCTCATTGCAGAACTGACAGGTTTTGCTTTCACAGTCTTGGAATAAGCATTTTAGAATTTACTTTCATAAAGCACTGAGACACCCCCAAAAATATGCTGTGATTGCAGAAAGATGATGGTGTCTGTGATCTTTTGTGTGTGGTGGTTATTGGTATGGAATAACATTAATGGCTTTCACAGACTAAAAGCTCCTGACTGATTGTAAACACAGCTGGTAAACACGAGTCTATTTTTGTTCTTTAGTCACTCTTCAATGCTGTTACACATTTGCAGAAGGTACCAAGCCCTTGTTCATGCCACAGAAGGCCTGTGTTCCAAATCTGCACCAAAGGCAGTGCTGGGGCTCTTGTAGTTGTGTCCGAGTGAATGCTGAATAGGAGACTGCAAATTCAGGCAGCTGTGCAGTTACTGTGTGTCTTTCAATGACCAAGTCCTTTGCAGAGTAACTCAGCCTTGCACTGAGCATGCTTCAGGCAAGAAATGAAATCCTGAAATTGGCCTTGAAATAATTGAATTGTCTTATGCCTCTGCTGTCTCTACTCCAATGTTTAATGGTGGGGGAAACTTACTTTCCATACAGGTCAGCAGCAGCTACTCAGGTCTAGGAATAGCCTTTTAATTTCTCCCTGCAAGAGTCCCAAAACCCTTAAAGGTGTTTAGGGCACAACTGCATTGTAGCTTCATACCACAGGCTGCATCATTGGGGGTGTCCCTGTCACCCAAGTTAAGTAGGATACAGTTTGAACACTGTGGTTCAATGTTAAAGCTTTCTCCTCCTGCCATTTCTCACTAGAAATGGATACAGATAATGGCTTACCAGAGCTTCTAACTAAGATTTAGCTAGTAAAGCAAAAGGATAATCAAGATCAAATCCACGCTCTGGGCTATGTATCACTGCACAGGATTCATCTTACCCTAAAAAAACTTGTGGTTCTCAGTCTTGGGTTACCATGCACAGCAGAGCACACATTCTTTATGAATTAAAATTATTGTATTATAGGCTAAAGCAATAATCCATTTTTGTGTTTCAAATCCGAACGTTCCTTGAGGGATTGCAAATCTGAACTTGAACCTCATGTGAGGTAACCTTTAAAAATTTCAGTCCATAAACTGATTTAAACAAATAAAGGCAGTACCTTTCTGTCTTATCTCCTCTTTTTATCTCCCCGCCACTCCCTCCCCCTGCAACCCCAGAAGGCAGCAGTGTCAAGAGCAGGGCTGATAAGGCACATATGGGAAGTGACAGCTGCTTGGTCTGTGAATCTGTAGCTAGGCAAGAGCTACACTGTGAGATACACGTTGGTTTAGACATCAGAGAATTGCAGTCCTTTAACCTGTGCTTTCTCCTCGTTTGTGAGGCTGTTGCAGCTGATGACACATTTAAAGGTGGTTGAAAGAGGCTTGCATGACACTTTCTTCAAACTGTCTGATCCTGTATTTTCTTTTCTGTTATCACTGTCTTCACACATTGCTGGTTTACTGATTATGAAAGAGGTGAAAGGAATGTAGGATTCAACCTGTGTATTTTTTTGTCACTGGCCTGCAGGATGAAGATGATGATCATCTGTGTGACATCATGTTGGTTTGTAACCAAGTGCACACAGAAACAGACTTTTATCTGCTTTAGCTTTAAGATTTCTTTGAAAGAGAAGAGGCAGAATAGGATAGTTGGAGAATGGCTGTTAAAATGCAGTGATTGTTGAACTTTTCTGTAGTTGGGATGATGATGCTGGTCTAGTTGTGATCAACAACTTTGAGTTTGTGGCGTTTTCATACCCATTTTGGTTAAGACACTGAGCTTTCCATGCCCAGGGAAGCCTGAACTGTGGAAACAAGTTTGTGTAAACTTCTTCCCTCCCTCTTTCCTAAAAATATTCTATGTTAGCTTATATTATAGCTAAACAAAACTAATATTCTCAGAAAAGGATGGTGTCAGTGAACTTTGTTAATTTATTATTACAGAGGCCTATGGCATCTAGTGTTTCAGAAGCTATGAGGGGAGGAGGGGCAGCTGGGCAGGCTTATTTTGTTAAGTTTTACCTCTCTAAAAACTGTGCATTTCATTGTTTGTTTCCCTGCTGCTTACAACAGACGTGATAAAGAGCTCATTAAACTTCAGGTGGAAAAATATAAAGTCATGCTATCTTTGAAGAAAATCTAATGCATTATTTCAGACAAGAGTGGGAAGTTGTTTTATGGCAAATCTGCAGTTTTAATTGTGTTTAAAACCAAAAAGACATTATTTTATCTTGACTTAGAATCTACTACACCATTACCTTTTCTTGAGGGCTCTAGAGTTTAAATTAGTTTGTAGGACTGAAACTCAGGAATATAAAGCATAGAGCCAGAGAGAGTTTCATGAGAGTATGATAGAGCAAGAAGTGTGATGGTCAGAAATGCCAGTTTTACATTGATGGTCACCTAGAAAAAATTATATCTAGGGAAGGTGTAATACAGAACAAAAGCTTACAATAGACTGGGAATTTTCCTGTACCATTGTGGTGTTTCTCTCTTGATGGTGTAGTATTGTGTGGAGAGTAAAAATGTGTCCAGAACACTCAGGAAAAAACCTCCAAAACTGCAAGGTTACATAAAAAGGAAAACAATCTGCATTTCCGTGTTGTAACTTACTTATCTTTCATTTCTCTTTTCCAGGTTGCAGTAGTAAAACTGAAAAATGCAGATAAGGTTTTTGCCATGAAGATACTTAATAAGTGGGAGATGCTGAAGAGAGCTGAAGTAAGATTACAATAATGTTTTCCATAATTGTGCCCCCTCTTATTCTGCTGAGTTGTCACTTCTCTGTACACAAGGCTCTGTATGTATTCGAGGGACGCAGGAGGTGCTTCACTATTTACTGGCACCAAAAGATTAATATTAACGTTAAAACAATTCATCAGAAGGGTTTAAATGGCCTGGATTTTTACTTATATGGGGCTGGATGTTTTTGACATTAGGCCTTTTCTATAATTGCCCAAGAATTACCAACTACACAAGTGATCTTTTAATGCGTTCTTTCCAGTTGGGAATGTCATCTGTAGCAAGTATTTTCCATGGTGGAAGATAGCTACTGAGCTATAAAAAGGTAATTGCTGAGCTATAGCTCATCAAGCCTATTAGCTTATCAGTAGCTGGAACTTAGTCAAGGCCCAATTAGTAGAATGAAGAATCAGAAAGATACAAGTTACAAATTAATGTGAGTGCATGTTTCCTAAAAATGTTCATCTGCAAAAATATTCGATAAAAAGGTTTCTCATTAAAGCTGGAGTCCATTTTGTGTGTGGAAAAGGTGGAACAGCTCTTATAGCAGCCTTGCTTTTGCCTTAGATGCCTACTTTGATTATACAACTCTGCTCTTCATAAAGTCCTTGATATATTTCCCTGGATTCCTTTGAAAGGAAGCCTATAAAATGCAGTCTACACCTGAATACTTGTGTATTAATTTCTCATGGAACATGTGTCTAACTCTCTAATTTGCTTTGAAATTCTTCATCTGTGCATACTAAAAATACACTCATAAATACATAGTTTTTATTTGAGATCTCTTCTTTGCTGCTCTCAGGCTGCTTTGCTGTTCAACTGCTGCCAAGTTTATTCTGATTTCCGTATTTATGTTTTAATTACATCTTGGTAGGAAATGAGATCAATGGGAAACCATCACACTTTTAAAAAAAGTGTATTCAGACAAATTAAAGCCAGTTTCTGATGTGTGCACATCCTGTCTCTTTTAATGAAAATGTTATCACATTAGAAAGTATAAATGGCTTGTAGATTGGGGTTAGATGTACACAATGTGTTTCCTTTTTATCCAGAAATCATTCAGATACTGAGCAACATGGCATTAGTCTTGATGCAAAGAGGTATTTGTCTCCTAGACAAATGTCATTAATGTACATTTTATTATCAGTGAAAAAGAAAAGACCAGGAATAAAGCTCCACTCTATTTTTAAATGTACCCTTTTAAAGTGAGTTTGAAAACTGTTCCTTTTCATTAACATAGAGTTATAAATAGGTTTCAGAAATTTTTCTCTATGCAAGGTATTAAAATACTCTTCCCATGGGTCCAGCTGAATTTCTGAAAGTCTGAACCGTTAGCCTAAAAAGAATTATAGCTATGTTTTTCCATGTATTTGTAACCCATGGGTATATAGTGGAAAGAGAACCATCTGGAGTGAAAATGCATTATACAGCATGACCTTCAGCAACTGTAACCTGTCATTTTTGAACGTTCATGAACGCACTTCTTACTGCTGCTGGGGAAAATGACCCATTTTGGCTCTGTTAGCAGTGTGCTGCACTGACACTGAGGTACACAGGAAAATCACACAGCCCAAAAACACGAGACAAGCATATAGATAAATCTATATGTTCATGTATCACTGTATCAACAGTGTGGGAAGTGGGAGTCATTTGTCAAAGCAGAAAGGGAATGTGTACTCACAAGAGTCTTGAGAATGCCAGATTAAGTTTGACGACTGCAAACTCTGAGTGCAGAAACTTTGTTACGATAAAACCATACAGGTTGTAAAGTCGCTGCTTTTTTTTGTATAACACAGAGCATAAGTTTTCCAAATACTTGCCACTGTTGAGATGGGATGTAGAACTGGGAGCATGGCTGATACGAGTAGTACCTGGGAGTGTGTGACATCTCGCTGTGACACTCGCAGACCTGTTACCCTGAGCGCTGACAGTCACTTAGAGTTACACGTGTGCCACCCTGGTGGCAGATGAGTGACCAGGACAAATCTTGTGCAGCATGGCAGCAGTCAGCACCCCCAGGAGGTGCTGACTCTGAGCTGTGAGGACACGAGCACCAAACAGCAGAGCAGGTCAAATTCTTTGCTGCTCAAAGGCCACGATAACAGGAGAGATCCAGCCATTGCACTGAGTTGGCTTTGCTGTGACACAGAGTTGGATCAGATGACCTCTGGAGGTCTCTGCCAGCAGTTCAAGAAGACTGCCTGGGGAAGATGAAGTGTAATGCTGGAGTAATGGACAGCACAAAAAAAGGCTTCATTTTAAGAAAGCCTAATTGGGCGATATTACTAATTAAAAGAACCGCTGCTACTGTCTCTTTTTGGATTTTTTTTTACTGCTTCAGCTCTGGCTGTTGCTGTCTCAGCTGTGATCTACTGTGGTGGTAGCTGTTGCTTCAGCTCTAGGCATGCTGCCCGGAGGTGGGTGTCTGGAGTGCTCAAGGAATGCATGGTCTTTTGTCAAATCATGGCAAAAACAAGTGGAATTATATAAACTCTCCAGTAACTAATCCTATGAATTATATCATAACAAGTAGAGAAACTACCTGTTATTTATCCTTGTGAAAGCAAGAGTTCATAGTTATCTCTCTCTGAAATATGTCAAGAGCTTACAAAGAAGGAAGGAAAAAAGTCAAGCTGAAGCATCAAACAGCTTTTCTTCTTTCTGAAGATGATCCATACTCGTTCTCCTACCCCAAGTCTATTTTTCATTCAATAACCTTTGAAGGTATTTGTTTTAGGTATGTCTTGCTATTTTCTCAAAATCTCACTGATTTATCTCATGCATTGTGCAATGATTAAAGTATGTAATCTTTATTTTTCCTGGTTTGCATTGTTCTTACTCACTGTAGTCACCAAAAAAAGGACTTGTGGTGGTTTATTTGCTTGGAGGAGGGAATTACTTTCTGCTCTGGTTTTGCTGCATGTGTTCCTGTGCATAGCTCAATCTCAAATCATATTTCACTTTTCATTCTTCACTTTCCAAATCTCACAGCCATCAAAAGCCATGCCAGTGTTCTGGTATTTTCCTATTGGATTTGGAAATCAAACTGAAAAAATAAAAAGCAGAGGCTTGAATTTCCTTTAAACTTAGCTGTCTCAAAGATGGAAGAGACAGAGCAAAGTTCAAATGATGAAAGATCTTTGTGAAGAGCAGAGTGTGCTGGAATAGAATATGGTCTGTTTTTCTCAAACTCCCTATCTACCTTCTAAATAGAACCCATACAATATTATTCTTTCTTCTGCACTATCTTTTAGATCCTTTTTTCTGAACAAAATTATGCATTGGCTTTGTTATTTGGTATCTTTTGTTTTCTTGTGATATTCACTTAAAATCTTCAAAATGTTTAATAGGATTTCTTCACTATAGTTTCTTTTTTGGCTTTTCATCTGTTTGGTCATTTTTGTCTGTCATTCTGCAAAGTTGTTTCTGCTGAGGTTTTTTTTCACTACTCAGGGCAAGTTGCAAGACCTTAATTGGATCAAATGCCTCGCTGCTTTGCACTTGGTTATTTTCCTCACATTTAATCTTCTTTTGTCTTGTACCAACCTGTGTTCCACAATTAAAACATTTGTTGGCAGTTCTTGTTCCTCTGCTGTCCCACTTGATATGAAGGCACCTCCTGCCTCCTGTTTTTCTTTCCAGTATATTGAGGGGAAAACTCTTGGGATGTCTGATCAACAGCTTGTATCTGGCAAGAGCAATATTCACTTCTCCCAGCTTTTCCTGAGCGAGGGGTGTGGAGAAAACCCCAAGTGGTTAATGATTATCAAGTGATGACTACATGGAGTTTTTGGCAGCCACTTTCAAATGAAAAGAACCTTGCTTATGTGAAAACTCAAGTGTAAAGCTAGGACAACAGCATGATGAGATAAAGCAATGACACTCCTAGTGCAGTTACAGTTATCTAATGCTATTATTTATTCTTTTTCTTAATCATACATTGCTACTCTGTCATTATTGATACTTCAAGATTTTGACATTTTAGACAATGGGAAGCAGCAGCTTATTTATCCCTTTGCCTCACTCAACAGTACAGAGAAGTATAACTGTTTAAATTTGAAGAAGGTGGGCTCTTATCATACCTATTTTGCTTAATATTTTGTCATGTGTGGATAGTGTAATAAATGACTTTTTAACTGAGAGGCATTTTTGATTTTTTTTCCCCCCGAATATTATGTCAAAACATAGTCAGCTTGCTAAATGGTTTTTTTTATCTATTTTACTTAAAGCCTGTAATTATTTTTCCCCCCTTCAGACAGCCTGTTTTCGAGAAGAGAGAGACGTGTTAGTGAATGGAGATAACCAGTGGATCACAACATTGCATTATGCGTTCCAGGATGAAAACTATTTAGTGAGTGTTGCTTTTATATATATATATATATATGTATGTATGTGTGGAAATGCAAAGTCTTAGTTGTGGTTTGAGACAGAAACATCGTTTATTTGTTAATTTTGTGTTCTGGACCATACAGACCATGTGAGGATCTGTGATTTTGTGCATAAGATTATGAAGGGTGGAGACTGGTTGGGAACTTTGCAAGTTTTGCTGTAAATACCTCGGGAAAGCAGCTTTGTTTTCTAGACCACTTTGTATTTGTAGATAAACCCTGGTCTATCCGTGTAATCTTTTGTGTAGTTTGTCATTCCAGTTTAACTGGATTCATAAAATTAAAAGTGCACTTACTAACATACATTTTCTATTTTACTTCAGTTTTTTGTGATTAACCGTGCTGATTATTGTTTTACAGAGAGAAATAGGGAGTAGCCCTGTTTTGAAGCAACTTACTATTTTGAGGACTTAAACTCAGTAAGCTGTCTCAAAACAATAAAATGTTATTGCAGCATGGAAGAATGCCACTAAATGCTCATAAATAAGAGTTGGAAGCTGTAGTTGTAGATTAAAGTGTCTCTTTTATGTTACTTAATTTTTGAGTATTTTGAATGACTTGCAAAAGGGAGCTAATATGAGTAATAGTGGTCAATTTTCTATAAAATCATTCCCACATAAAAGTGTTTTGATTGTGATACAGTTTTGGTAATATTTACGCCTGAAAAAGTAAACAACAGCACAGTGATGGCTTTTGATTATTTGGGGTTTTTTGTTCTGTGCTTTGGATTCTCTGTCATTTAGCAATTCTAATAATTTGTTAAAAATCTACTATACAGCCACAGTTATTTATTTTTCCTAGTCCATCCAATACATGAAGTGTACACATGGAAATCCTGCAGACTTGCAGCGTTTTCTGCCATTATATTGCACTTTGTTCTGTCAGCTCAGATGCTTGGGGATCCATGGATTTTGGTAGATTTGTATAGAAACTGGGCTCTGCATTTGTAAGTCTAGCTGTTGGCTTAAATACCTCCCAGCCAGCTTCCTGCTTTGTTAATGTGGACAGTAAAAATAATCTCATGTATTGTGTAATTCTGATCTTATCATTAACAACATTTCAAGGAAAATAGTATATATTCCACAACAGCCTGCTAGAATTTGTTTTATTCTTGCCAGTTTCCTTGTTTTCACTGAGCACAGAGCAGGTTCTGTTCTTCATCTTTGATAGTCTGCTGACAAGAGGTAGTTTTTCAGCTTGCTAGGCAGAATACCAGTAATGCTGGCAGTTCACTAGTACTCTGTATGCTTTTTATTAAAATCATGTGTGACAGAAGTGGCCTTTAAAAAAACAAAATGTGTGTAGATTGAGCAGTAGATGTGGTTGAACAGTGGCTGTTGTTTGCCTTGAGATGGACCTCAGCGAACTGGAGAACTGGACAGACTGAAATCTCATGAAATTCAACAGAGAGAAAGGCAGTGCCCTGCACCTGGGGTGGAATAAAACAAACCCAGTACATGCTCAGGGCCAGGTGATTGGAAAGCAGCTTTGCTTGAGGTCTTGGTGGATAACAAGCTTAACCGTGAGCCAGCAATGCACCCTCGCAGCAAAATAGGCCAGGAGTATTCTGGGCTTCAAGGAAAAGTGTTGCCAGCAGGTCAGGGGAGGTCCTTCCTCTGCTCAGCCCTGCCCCAGCTGCACCTGAAGTGTTCTGTCCAGGTCTGAGCTCCCCAGGGCAAAAGAGAGGTGGAACTACCTGAGCAAGTCCATTGCCAGGCCAGAAAGGTCATTAACACACTGGGGCATCCCTCCTGTAAGCAGAGCTGGGATTCCTCAGCCCAAATTAATGTAGGATTGAGAGGGGGGTTATCATCAGTGGGTGTAAATACCCAGTGGAAGGAGTCAAGGGAGCTGGATTCCTCTCTCTCGTGCCTGGTGAGAGGACAGGAGCCAGTGCACACAACCTGAAATACGTGGGGTTTCATCAGAACCCAAGAAAACCCTTCTTTATTGGGAGATGCTCAAACCCCAGCTGGAGACAGTCACCATCAGCCTTTTCTAGCTGACCCTACTTGAGCAGATGAGCTTTCAAGAGGTCCCTTCCATGAAATGAATCTTGTGTTTCAGGATTAAATGCCTGTGTTAAGCTTCCACTAGCTATTAGAATTTAATATTCTTAAATCTATACTTTTCTTTCTCTTGGAAATATGGTGCTGTCGTACAGTAGTATTTTGAGAAGTATTTGAGACTTGGATAGATCTGGGTGATTGGTGATTGTGTACATTTAGAAAGCATTTTTAAAGCTTTAAAAAAAACCAAACCTTTTTTTAAGGACATGGATATTTGACATTGGATATTTGATTTTATTTTTTTTTTTAAACTTAGATTTTGCATTCAGCTGTCATTCCTGTGCACGTATTCAACTTCATTTGCACAACTTAATACCCTGAGTGTAGCGTTGGCTTATTCAAGGAGTTGAAGGTTTTCATGTTGTTAGGCTACTATGTTGCTCTTGCAAACATAGGAGGAGGTGGAGAATCCTGTGTTGTAAGAGCCAGAATTCTATTATTTTGGTACATCCAGTAGCTGAGTTGCAGAGGTTTTAAAAGTGCTGAAGAATGAGTGCAGAGATCCCACATGAGTTAGGAGAATCTGAAGAGGTTTTTTTTCTATACACTTTCAAAGCAGTAAGTTCAGCTCTTGGATATGTCTGTACAATGTATCAGTTAATAATCAATATCTGAGCTTCTAAAGGTTTAATGCACTTTCTAAAACTGTAAAACACAAGAAACTAATACTATCACTCTTGTTCCAGAAGGAGCGTAGGAGCAATATTTATCTTCTGTAAGGATTGTGAGCATAATTTAAGAAGTTTATTATTCCTGTCACAAAGCAGCAGATGAGAAAATTTGACTGTCAACACATTTAAAATCTTGTGGAAATGCCTTTTGTGCTTTCTTATGCACTTGCAATCAATGAGGATGCCCAAGTAATTCTGTATCAAGCTGTTAAAATCTTAGTTCATCCCCCTTATTGTTATGGAAAATATGAGAGAAAAGAAGCAGGTGTAAGATTTCTGCCTGCCTCTCATCTTCCCTAGACCTGGTATAATTTTCCAGATTTTTTTCCTCATATTTTAGTGTCTTTTTCTGAAAATGGGAAAGGCAAATAATTTAAGGGAACCAATATAAATAGTCCCTTCAGGTTGTGCTTTCAGAATTAGAAAAAAGCAAATTGGAGTATACATTTTTGCATCTTCAATACTTTTTATTATTTATGGTCTTGTTAAGAGTCTCTGCTTCAAATGCAGATAGGCTGTTTTCCTAGAAACAGAGTGAAGCTCTAAGAAAAAACTTCCAGATACTCTGTACTTCAGTGGAAATTTATTCTCAGGGGCATGATTTGATTCTTGGGGCTGTCCTGTGGAGGGCCAAGAGCTGGACTTTGATGATCCTTGTGGGTCCCTTCCAGCTCAGGATATTCTGTGATTCTAATAAATCTGTCCACAATGATTTTTGAAAGTAATGTCTTAGCAGTTCATGTTAAATTAGAATACTTATAATTAGTTTGTTAGCTATAATTAGTTGGATTTTTTTTTCTTTCCCCCATTTGCCCTCTCAAGTGCTGGTTCATAATTAAAAACAAACTAAACTAAGCTAAAATATATTAATCCTGAGTTTCACACTTAAGTTTCCAGGAATTTTAACTATGTTAGTAAAAGATTGCTTCATTCTGTAAATACAGTAAAATGCAGAAAGGCTCTGATTTCTTTAAAGTCTTTGCACCCACTTAAATGGCTGGCAAGTTTTGTGTTTCATTAATGCATATGAAATCAATATTTTTCTCCATCCTTCCAGTTAGAGAAGATGACATGTATTTTATGTTGCCAAGTCCTGTATCATGTGTAATGTCAACAGTTTCTGGAATTATGCTGTGGGTCACTGCAAGTCTCTCAGACTTTGCCTTAATCTGAATTGTCTAAAAACTTAATTCTCCGAAGTCATGTGTTCAATGGGAAGAGAAGATGGTAGGCAAAAAGGAAAGGGAAAGCCTGGAAATTAGGGCAAGGTAAATGAGATTACAAATTAACACGCCTCATTTTTATAGGTCTGTGCTTTAATCCTTTACTCCTTTTGCATGCTAGCAAAGGGTATTGTTTTCATAAGGGAATCCAGAGGATCTGAATATTTCATGTTTAATGATGGGACTGTGCAGGAAGTTGATACTATTTTGTCATCAGGCTTACTGTATTTGGGGGAGGTATAAATATGAACAATATTCAAGTGGGCTAAATGTTAAAATGCAGCTGAATTCAAATAGGCTAAATGATAAATTGCAGTTGAACTGACTACTGTTCTCAGAGCATCTAAGCATCTTGCTTAGTTTTTTTAATGTCCTTAGTAATTTTTGCAGTGAATTGATTTTTAGGCTTTAATTAGTATTTACTCTCTTATTCATTCAATAAATTACGAAATTTTTTTTCCCCCCTCACTCTGTTTTCTTGCCATTTCCACTCCACAGTACCTGGTTATGGATTACTATGTTGGAGGAGACCTGCTTACATTGCTCAGCAAGTTTGAGGACAGACTCCCTGAAGATATGGCTCGTTTTTATTTGGCTGAAATGGTGATAGCCATCGATTCAGTTCATCAGTTGCATTATGTTCACAGGTAAGTAACTTGAGCTCCAAATTCCTGTTGGAGTTATGGAGAGTTACTTGATAGAGTGAAACCAGTTCCTTTTAGAGTTTAGACTGGTAACAAGTACTTTCTGTGATAGTAAGCACAACAGAACTGACCTGCCCACAAGTCATGGTTATTGGAGCTGTTGCTGAACTTGTACTGTATCATCAGAGACATGAATGAACCTCTGAATGCTCCTCATGAACCTTGCACACTGGTGTGTTTGAGAGTTAATAATCCATAATTTATAAAAGCAAAACTGGAAACCTGTTTGTTTGTGAAAAATTATCAACTTTGAACAGGTTTATTGAAAGGTCAAATTTTGTTTCTTCATTAATCTGTTTGATTTACAGCGAAGCTCAAAACACACCACAGTCTGCTTTGAAATTTTTTTGCAGCATTTTCTTTTGGACTTAAGGATACTGTCTTTGAAATAAAGTGAGGGCAGCTAAATGAATGGAAGTACTTAAATTGTGGTACTTATCTTTACCTTGGTGTATATATATAGTAAAACAGACTGTGTTCAAAGGAAAATATTAAGTCATTTGTGTCTAGCTTTTTTGGAGGCCATGATTGATTTTTCCACAAAACTAGCATCGTCTTTTCTTTGATGTATCATTCTCTGCTGAACTCCATGGTAATTCTTGTATGCAGAGGAAAAGATTATCTTACAAGAGGCAGAATCTTCAAATGCACTCAACAGATGTACTTGACTCTGACAGAAGTCAGGAGGAAAACTCCCAGTTCTTTAAGCTGAATCATTAAGCTGGCAGAATGAGCTCGTTTGATACATCCATCTATCGCCCTTAATTAGAGTCTGTACTCACCATGCCTTCTTTCACTGTTCCCACTTGGCTGCTTCACTGCAAAAAAGGTGTGTGTGTGTGTGGGAGGGCTGGGAGGCTAGGATTTTTTTGTTTTTGTCCAAAAGGTGTATTGTGGTGGATTTTGGTGTGTTACTGGGCTGTGTTTTATTTCATTAGTGATTCTGGCTTCTCATGAGAGAGTTGTAGGTGGAGTGGTGCTAAACTGCAAATCACTCCTCTGGAATATTTCGAAAGGTGCTAGTTTTGCTAAAAAACTGTGTCTACCTGCTAAAGAGAACTTTGTGTCATAATGTCTCATGGAAAACCCAGAGTACTTTCCTTGAATATTGAAGATTTGAACTGTGTTGTTTCTGCCCTTTTTTTGGTTTTGGTTTTTTTTTGGGTTTTTTTTTTTTTTTTTTTTTTTTTTTTTTTTT
>VXAC01007671.1:1217815-1233592 GCA_013399225.1 Rhipidura dahli
TTTTGGTTTGTTTTTGTTTTTGTTTTTTTTGCTTAGGACCTGGTGTGAAAGGTTTTTGCACTCAAAATTTAATTTCAATCTAATTCTTAAAATGTGTTTGTGGGTAAACTGGTGAAACTATATACTGTTGCCAGGTCTTTTACCCAGTAAATCTGCATCTAGAGTAGTAACTCTTTCCAGAAGAACAGATTCCTCCTACCTTTTCCTCCAAACAGATCAAAACTTTTTAATTCAGTACTGTTGGTAAGTAATGTGCAACAGATGTGATGTTTCCATCCTCCAACAGTAGTGTCCCCAAGATGAAATAAGTGCTGGTGTAAAATTTGGGATGAAAATAGTAGGATTGCAGTTGAAAACAATATGCTAATTATTATGCTTGCATATTTATTCATATTAATTAATTTTTAAAAAGCCCCTATGCATTCTCGGTCCTTTGTTGTTTGATTTGTGGCGTTGCCAGTGAGCTTCACATGTTCATAAAGTTCTAAATGCCATTTTGGCATTTTATCATGAGTGCTGCTGTAATACAATTCCTGTTTATAAAGGCATGTTTGGCAAGATTAAAAATGTAAAGAGCACTTGAGTATATATTAAATGATCAGCCTTTGAAATGAGACCTGTCCTGCTGTTAGTTTTATTAAGATGTTTGCAACTGGTAAAGCAAAAGAAAGGAAAAGAAAACACATCATCTAAATGCCACTAATGCTCTTTTCCTGAAGGCTTAACCATGGTGGCCACATCCTTTTTTGGGAGTGCCTTTCACACAGCAAAGGATGTAGGAGAAGAAGAAGGAAATAGTGCTAAAAGCTGGATTAATGTAGCAGCTGCAGCAGTGGTATTTCACATGAATAGCCTGCATGCATCAGGATTTGATCTGGGCTGTTGCTACTGAACTAGAAACTGTGCTTTAGGCATATTTTGGTCGAGGTTCTATTCACACAGTAAGATAGCAGATTGCTTTGTTTTGTTTCCTCTTAGTGCCCCAGTTCTTTCAGGATAGATTTTCACATTAACCATAGAGAGTGGTGTACTTTGATGGTAATTTTCTGGTTTTCTCTAAATGTTTTTTGTACTTGTTGAAAATGGAATTTCTCTTTTTCTTTTAAGTGTGTCACTCCTCTTGTGCCTTTCTGGCATCAATCACTTTTTTGTTGTCAATCACTTCTGTTTGGGAGTGATGCTGTTTGCAGTGGCTGTTTGTGTGCTAACACACACTGATGTGAAACACAAGATACTTTTCTTTCCTGAAGTACATTGGCCAAAGGTTCTGAAATGTCAAGTGCAAACAACCTCAGCATTACTTAAAATACCCTATTTCAGGTTTTCAGTTCCAAATTTGAATGCTATTTCTGCACTAGCATTGTGGGACTGCAAGATGAATTTATAGTGGGAAGGAGAGCAAATATAGGGATTAATAAAATAGTGCAGATAAATTGTATGGTGTTTTTGAAGCACTGTCTCCTGATACCTCATGAAATTAAGAAAAAGAAAAGTTGCTAGCTAAAAATAACATCAGTACTATCATTTTTAGGGTATTCTTAATGTTTTCTCAGGTTTTATCCTCTTTTTAGTTTCAACAAATATGTGATTCAATATTTTTGAGATAATATCAAACAGAACATAAATCTTGGATAATTTTTCATTCCCAACTAATTTATTTTCTGTGAACAAATCTTGTGGTGTTTTACGTGATAGCGGAATGATGGCTCAGAATGTAAACAAAATGGCCTTTTCTTTAGTGTCATAGCTTTTGCCATGGCTATGAATTCACCAGCATTGGCACTACCAAGTGAGGAAAAGAAAGAAACTTCATCTTTTCCTTTAGAAAGAAACCTCATCTGAGTTAAATATATGTGCAGCTGTTCAAAATGAGAAAGAAAGTGCATATTAGTATCTCTCACAAATGCACAAATTCGTTGGCAAGCTTATACCTAACCCTGATACTTTCAATTACAAATTTGTACCAATGAAGTGATTCTTGCTTTTAGGCCAAGGTTAAATATTGTCTTGTGCCAGTTTTCTGCAAGCTGTAGTATCATACAGGATAAGATTTCCCATTTATTAGGAATCAACACACATTTGTCTTTTTTATATAAATATATTTAGCACCTTTCATTTTCCTTCTTCTTTAATTTTAGTTTCGAGGTTGTGGTTATTTAATTCCTCATAGTATGTGTTAAAAGCTTATATTTGCATGCATTATCAAATATCCAGGTGCAGACTGCAGTAAAACTCCTACCAGTTTAAGCTAGGTAGTAGCTACACTTTATTTATGCATCTTGTGTTACCTCAAACACATGAAAATTGTTTTTCCTACAACACCTTCATGATGTTATTGGTGATATTTCTCTCAGTTTTATGTAAAGTAGAAATTCTTGGTTTTGTCTAAATCCTTTAGAGTAAAAAAAGATTGAGAATGCCTGGCTGCCACAGGAAGCAGTTTCCCCAGAGAACTGCAGAAGGTGCCCTCTGCCAGGAGCTGGTCCTGGGCACCCTCAGTGTGCCACTGGTGGCTTTGCACATCCCTGCACTGTCTGTGCTGCTGCCTTCTGTGCTGTCTTCCGAGGTAGCCCCTTAATGAGGGTGCATCTAAGGCTGTCTCTGTCCTAAATTTAATTTGGGACATTACAGCTTCTTGAATAGTACAGAATTATAAGTGTTAATGTGCTTAAATCATTTTCATCTTGACTTTCTTTCCTCCACTTATTTATTCTGTGCGGGGTTGCACGGTGATTCAGGGCAGAGCCAGTTTGCAGCTAGGGAGTGTTCAACATTTGGGCTCATGATCCTCCAGACCACTGCAAAAATATTCATTGAAAATAGTTTTCATATATTGGCACACACCCACATTAAACAGTCATCTTTTTCTATTGAATAGTAAAACAATCCTTAGTTACCTCCTTACTAAGAAAATATTTTGGAAAGATGATGAAACACCTGCGTTAATTACTATTTTTGTTGGTTAAGTTTATGGGTGGGTAGTTAAGACTACAGGGCAAACTCTTTAAGTTACATACGTTTCAGGTGTTGTCTTTTGCATGTGAAAAGATAAGCCTGCAAAGCATAAACACACCCACTTCCAGAAAGAATGTGAGATTACACTTAGCTCCATCAGTGTGTTTCTGGATTTCTGGTTGCTGCTGTCTTTTAGTTGGAAGGATTTCCAGATACTTTTTTTTTTTTTTTTTTTNTTTTTTTTTTTTCCTTTTTTCTCAATTTTCTCTGTCAGCTTCTGAAATTTAAGCTGAGCTGCACTGGAACATTTGAATTCTTAAAATATAGAGCAGCAGAATTCTCTGAGGAAGTGACATCCTTTCTGAGAACTACTGAACATAAGGGAATAAATCCATTAGAGGCATAAAAGAACTGTGTACTCCCTATCAAGCCAGTCTCTTTGCTTTTAACAGGAAGGTACTATTTGTCCTCAGTAGAAATCATATTAGGGACATCCCTGAAATATTTACTGTCAGCAGGCAGCTGAAATCTGGGATCCTTTGCAGGATGCATTTCACTTTCAACTATAAGTTTTGGTGCCAATGTATCCATTTTTGACTTGCTGAATAAGTGGTTTTCTGTCTTCTGGGTGTATCCCATCTTTACTGATCATTAATTTGCTTAAGTGGAAAATGTAGGGGTGGAAGGCCCATCTTGGGAGTCAGCTGCATTGCACGGTGTGTCTGAGTTGAGTTGGCATAAGGATGAGCCAAGTGCTCTGGCCTTTGGTAAAGTGAGCCCTCATTGTGGGTTTGAAAGAAAGCAACATCGTATTTTAAGTGTTTACCAAACTTTGCAACAGACATAATGTGGAATATACACATGAAGATGTCCTCACAAAGTGCTGAGAGTGAAGGAAACAGGGCTAGAAAAATAAGGAAAAAATAACATAAGGTTATTTTGATAGTTGCTGAAAATGCATTGCTTTGAAATGTGGCATGGTTTAGTTTTACGTGGAAAACTGCGGGACAGAAAGTTATTTTAGTGAGTGTTTGGTAAACCAAGGCTTCCTTACAAGGCATTCTGTGACAGAGGTAGGAGAGCTCTGCGAGTTGTTTCCGCTCCATTTTTCCACTGAGGAGGGGCTGGAGACAAAGGTTATCTGGGCCTTCACTCTGCCCTGTGACCCCATATGGCACAAATGCTGGCAGCTGCTCTCACAGTGTGCCCTCGGGGTGGCACCTGACCTGTGCTGATGACTGCATGAGGTTAATGCTGTTTGACTGCCATTCATTGGTAGGATTGCCAAAGGAGCCTGCCATGACCTAGAAGTATTTTGAAATAAAAGGCCCACAGACACGCTTGGAGTGCCAAGAGCTGGTGGATCATCCTGGTTGTACATCACGGAGAAGGCAAGTGGTTTCTCAGAGTGTCTGGTGGGAGTGTTAATTTGAGTGAAAGCTTTGTAGTGGGTGACCGAGCTGGTAGAGACCTGTAAATATATTCTGTGCTATTCAAGCAGAAGGAGTTTAAAAACCCTAAATCCAGCCCCTTAAGCAACAGTAGCCTTGAGTAGTCCTTTCAGCAGAGGTGCCTTTACAGATGTATCTTTGGACCTTTTTTCTTCCATTGTTCCCCTCTACCCAAGCGCCAGGCATTCCTTCTTCTCTGCTGAAGCAGAGGTTTGTGGCACTGTGTAGGGAACTGAACAAGAACTCCAGTCCAAGTGAGAAGTAACTTTACATTTTAAGTAACGTGGGTCAATTCTTCAATCTTACGGAGAACGAGAATAGTAGGAAGTCGCTTTAAGCCGGTCTTTCCAATAAAACCTTTGTTCATTACATTGTGCCTGTTTCTCCCCTACATCCCTTGAGTGGTACTTGGGACATCTGGCAATGTGATTTTAAAGAAAATGGGCACGAGAAACAGTTGGAGTATCATAAGTGTATGATACTCTCAGCTTACAGTAAAACCTTCCCCTTCAATGTTGGACACTGACCTCCTAACAAAGGAGGTTGTTGATTATCGTCAGCTGAGGAAGGCCAGCAACTCAAGGAGTGCATCCCTCCTTGCTTTCTGAGTCCCCAGCCATCATTTAGCTGGTACTAGTTCTCCTTCACTAGAAAGGAGACTCACAGGAAAAGGAGGAGTTTGTAGATGAAGAGTTTCTACTTTTTCATGCCAGTTTGTTGCATCTTCTGGGTGCAGTTTCTTGAGAGGCAGATGGATGTGAGCACTGTGGCAGGTGGTATGTAATCCTCCTTACGTAGGAATTGGTTGTGGCTGTCATAAACCAGCAGTGTTTAAATCCTCTTAAAAGTGAGAATGAAAGAGATAGATAAGAAATGGATTGGAAAGGGTCCTGTTTAACTCTTAAGGGGAAAACTATTAATGTCTAAAGTTTTCTGTAGAAAAACCTGTGGTCTTCTCTTCCAAGTAATAATGTTTAAAGCAACACTCAGAGGATACTAAATGGGATGGAGCTTTCCAAGAGCTCCTGCTGCCTCTGGCATAAAGATTGATTTGACTTCTTTGTTGTTCACAGAAGACAGGTCCGTGTTAGAACAGTCCTACCTCTGACATGAGATCTGTTACAGTGTTTAATGAAGTTGGAGGTGTTTACAGAATTTAATAACTTCTTTTGAGGACAAAACATTCCCATTTGCAAGCTGGTTTTATGTGAGTTAAGGTATAATTTTACACTCATTCTTTTCTGTTTGTTTCAGACCAGGAAGTACTTTTCCCTATTACTTTCTTTGATATCCAAAATCAACATCAGAATGTAGGACAAAAACATTTTCCTTATTTCTGATTTTTTTTGTTCCAGCGACTGTGGTTCTGAGGGTGTAATTAGCTGTTTGTTTAGCCAAGATACAGTTGGTAATTAACTGTGTTTTTGTTGTTGTCTATTAAGTTCAGAATGATGCTGGTAGAAATGAGGATGGCAGTTGTGTGATAGAGTCTTCATTATTCTCAAGTTTTTAGTTGTATGGAAAGGAAACTATCTGCCTCATGCTTCATCTTCTTCAGACGTTCCATTTCATTATCCCTCTGTGAACACAGTATTTATTTCATAACTACCTCCTTTCATAGTGTCTTCAATTTTCATTTATTAATACCTTGTGTGTTCCTCAGGTTCCTCCTTGAAATGCCTCTATCTTAGTTATGTGCCCTTTGCTTCATTTTTAGTATTT
Organism: Rhipidura dahli; assembly: GCA_013399225.1. Taxonomy (NCBI): domain Eukaryota; kingdom Metazoa; phylum Chordata; class Aves; order Passeriformes; family Rhipiduridae; genus Rhipidura; species Rhipidura dahli. The sequence continues at coordinate 1,223,944 of VXAC01007671.1, forward strand.
GAAATACAATTGAGTTTATATTATTTGATTACATAAGAATAGCAGCTTCACAGCACAAATTCATTATAAATTTTCTGACTTTGAGTGTCATGTAGATTTGTCATTGCATAAATAAGCAATAATAATTTGGCTTTAGAGGCAGTATTAATATAAAACTGTAACATTGAGATGCTTGAATGTATTATAAGAAGTGTTTTAAAACCTGGTTTCTTGCTAGAGCATTCTTCCCAGTGAATATTTGGTGGATTTGGAGTGAAGATGTCTTCAGTATCTGAACTTTCAGATCTGACAAGTAAAAATTTTATGTTTGAATTTCTGAGTTGAATGGCTGTTGCCTCAATTTTCATAGTAAATTAAGATAACCTTGCAAGAGATCTTATTAGAAGATATCCATGCAAGAATCTGATTCCTGAAAGGGCAATTAAGGAAGTATCAGTTCAAATAACCTCATCTGCAGTGAAACTGTTCTCCAGTAAGTATTTCCCTCTTGCTTTTCCAAAAGAGCTGCCATTGCATTGATAGAGGAGCCTACCTTGTGATCCTTTTTAATAACAGCAAAATATTGCTGGCTTTTAACTTCTCAAATGAGAAAAAAACCAGGTCCCTTAACATCCTGCAAATTAGAATACTGCTTACCCAGCAGATGCTTGCATAAGGTCAGGCTTGGTTCAGTTGTGGAAGGTTCCATGGTTGGGGTCAGGGAAGCAAGACCTTGTGGAGCTTTATCTGAAAAGTTGCATTAAAATCTTTATTGACTCAGGTGCCGTGATGTTTGTGCTGTTCAGTTTTTCTTTATTAGCTATCGGGGGGCAGCCTTCAGCATTTCCTTGTGCAGCAGGAAGCAGTGATACTGCTGCCACTGTAACTCAGTAATCCTTAATCAGATACAGTGCATGAAGCCCTGGAAAAGGGCATTAGAAAGGTACAAAGAGAAATCACTGGAGAAGGGAAAAAAGGGGAGGAGGGACTAAAATCTGATCTGATACAATCGTAGCAAAGGACATTCTTCTTCATATAGGAAATTGAACTTTTAGCACAGAAAAGAATTTACTTTTATGTAAAGACAGCTCCTTTAGAGTTCTGCTTAAGTTTAAGAGCTGAAAATTCAGGCCTTAAGTTCCTTTCCAAGATATTTTTAAAATATGTAATTGCCTTTTTTTTTTTAAGTAAGCATCATGCCTTGTGCTTTGTGTCTAAAGAAAAAGGTTTTTTACATATGCAATTTTAATACAAAGGCTTTTTCAATCACACTTTATTCTTCATGAGTGTAATTTAAGTGTGTTACAGGAAACAGTATACACTCTTTATTTTTCTAATTATTTTTAAATTTCTGAGATTTTTTTCTGCCAAGCTACTGCAAGTACTGCATATACTGGGAGACATTTAGACCAAATGCATTTCTTCCTTTGTAGCCTCTGGCTACAGTTCCTTCCTTAGTATGTTGCTGTCAGGGGTTTTATGCCAATGTCACAGTGCTTATTATATTTGGATCGTGCTTGTCAATATGGTTTGTTTGTTTTCTAACAACAGCAAAAGCAGCAAACACATACTGAACTATTTATGTCATATGTCTGCTGCTGCACAACATGGTGGAGAAACTGTAGACATATGCTTCAAGCTTGGTCTGGCTTATTCCTGCACGTTTCCTTGCCTTTTGGTTGGAATAAAGATTATATTACTGGCTGAACCTGCCCAAACACATTCTGAATGCCTTATGGGATGAGAGATTTTAGGATGTATTTTTATTCTTTTCCTTGATTTCTGTGTTGCAAGAATTAATGTATTCTTTTCATATTCTTTCCCTCAAATTATAGTCTTTTTTGCTGTGATTTCAACATGATAAGGGCTTATCTATTAATTGAGTTATTGTTTTTTCTTAAGAGTTGCTTTAAAAAACTTTAAAATATTCCTGTGTTAAAAGGATGAAAGTGCACTTTTGATCCCTAGGGGAGTAATCTTCTAAAAACAGCATATTCTTACAACCTTCCTCAGATGCCAGAGATACCAAAAGCTGATTTAAAGCTAATTTTGCATATAAATATTTTGTTGCATTATATCTATACAAGCACGCTTCATTTTTCATATGCTTCCATGTCTATATGCTGCAGTGTTTTCAATTAACAAAAGATGAATTGTTACCACAACTGCTTCCATACTGATTAATCTGGTGCACCAAAATCTTTGTGCAGCTGCAGCTGCATGTGCAGGGCTGGCTTGGTGGCTGAAAAGAGGTGACTTTACAGAGGGCCGCATGGACATAGTGATAAGCAGAAGCCATGAGAGCTTTACAAAGCTTTGTAAAACCCAACAAGCAAGAGATGAAAGTTGTCTCACAGTGATTCTTGCCAATGACGTGGTGAATAGGGTCAACTGGGCATCCCATTTAGGTACATTGGAGTTTTACACACTCCAGGAATTAGAAGATATCTTATCATATCCTCATTTAATATATGAAGCAAGTGGAGCACAGGCAATGTGAAAAATAAACACAGCATGTCATTTCATGTGGTGGACATATTTTCAATTTTCTGGCAGAGCAGTAGAACTGTGGAGTTTGAGTTTGGGTTAATTTTGTCTCTGACATTTTAGGTATAGTAACAGCCAAGCTACAGCTGAGAGTAAATGGAACTCTAAGATTATAAATACTTCCAAAAAGGCAAGTAGGTTTGGGGACTACAGTAAGTAAGGTAAAACAAGAAATCCACATGTTCTGTATTTCAAAGACTGCTTTTGATCAGGGGACGGTGTTGCAAAATAGAAAGAAGAACAGGAGAATATAACATTTCTTTATGTGTGCATCTAGCTTTAAAGAGTTTAGTAGTGATGAAAAAGAGCTAAATTTCTGTACCACAATGACCACTTGGTTTGTTTCATTCTACTGGAGGTACAGTTACATTTTGGCATATTTGGTAGCCTGATAGGAGTTTCTTTATATGTAAGTTAAAATTTTAGGGATTTCTTTTACAGATAAGAACTTTTGAAGTAGTGTTTCATGCCAGTGTTGAGTATGGTCATTCTTCATGTTGCTGTTTAATCTTAGAGTTGTCAGACAACTTGATAAAACTTTAATGTCAAGGACTGTAAATATTATATGAGATGACATTTTGGAAAGAACTTGTGTTCTAGCTGCAGTATTTCGCACTCTGCTAGAATATTCCTCCCAGTGAAACCAAGAGCCATGGTTTCATCACACTGTAAAGGTACAGATGTAAAATAATGATTTGGTGTACTCAGTTCCTTCCCTATCACTTACAGTTGATAAGCTCTTGGTGTATAGGAGAAGTTTCTGCTGTTAAACTCACCAGGAAGGTATTTACATTTTACACTGTTAAGTGTAATCTGATTTCTGTTATTATAGTCTTCAGCTTAGTCATTTCTGCATGTGTGATATTCGAATCTTCCCTGCTGTTACTGCTGCTTTTCAGCTTTGTGATATCTACACATTTTATGAGCATGCATTTATTTTTGTGCCAAGTTTTAAAGCTAAGTGTTAAATCAGTTTCAAAAGTGATCCCAGAGGATCAGCACTAATAATCTCCCTCTGATTTTATTACCTCTTTCAGCACTATGCAGTTGTCTCTCCTTCAGCCAGTTTATTATCAATACCTTTCCTATTCCTGTCACTTTTTCTTTCCATGACACTTCCTCTCAGGCGAGAAAAATTTAAAATATTGTAATATGGAATTGTGTCCATAATACTGTGATAAACATTACCTGATCCTGGTGAATTGTGCACACAAAGGAATTCAGATTGCTTGCATGGTATAATGTGGTATTCCTCGTAATCAGTCTAAGTATTACACATTATGTTTAAGGAAGTGAAAGTTGTTTACTGTCAGTATAGTCCACATGTTTTCTGATTAATTGCAACAGCTCCAAATAACATTCTCTTCCTACTCATCTGTGTCACAAAGCTGGTATTCCTTTCAAGAATGTGAAATCCAAAAGATGGTAAAAAATTTAAGTAACAAAATTATGATTTACAGTGACAGTACTTGTCAATGGACTCAAAAAGAAATTACTGTCAAGTCACAACTCAAACACTGAGTCAGCTTTTGCTTACCTTGTTTCTTTAAAACCATAGTTTCTGGAAAATATTGGTCTGAGAGTCTGTATTACTTATGTCATGGTTGCTTTTGACAGTGAAATGCTTAGGAGAGTTGTGAATGCTGAAATGTAAAACATCATGATTTCCAGCTGAATATTCTGCGAGGGATTAACTTGTCTCTTGCCAAAAGTTCGGAATCTGAGTTCTGAGGATGTTGTGGAAAGTAATGCATTATTTGTGTGTTGTGGTATCTGATTCCAAACCAGACCTTTGCAAGCCTTCTCACAGATTTAATTCCAGTGAAAGAAAACTGATTCCTAATAAATGATGATATTTGACCTTAACAGTCTATGATAAATTTAAAAAAAAAAGAGGGCTGTCATCAAGAATTATGCCAGCATCTCTAGAAACACAAACACAGAAGCTGCTCAGTGCAGTTTCCCTGGGGAGATAGGAGTTCTGTTATCCCACTCTGCTTGTTCCATCATTTTCCATCTCTTTCTATGAATATGCCAAAATTTAAAAATTTCTGTCCCATAGTTTTTTAAAATTATTTAGTAACTTCTGTACTTTGCCAGTAACTACATGAATGCAAAACAGATTGCTGATTTCCCTAGTTAACCTTTTGAATATATTGCCAGAATCTTTCTATGTTCGTGCCTGGCAAAACTCTGCCTGTCTCAGTATATTTGTCTTCCTTCCTCCCAGGATACACTAACTTGAATGTGTGTATCTTAAAGTGTCTTGATAAAACTAACATGAAACCTCTAACACACTGGAGCTCTTTTGAGGATATCATGTTGGAAAAAAACCAACTGGATTTTCACTGTAGCATCAAGTGTGTGTCTTCACATTGCAGGTGCTGATTTCTGTGGGTTAGATGATGTTGTGTAATGATTTGGCTGTACTTGTGTGATTCAGATCAACAAGGATTTCATAAACTTGTTTTGTCTCTGTTATTGCCCCTCAGTACCCTAGTACCAGATCAGTGCAGGGTAACATGTACAGAATATTATTAGCAGCATCAAAAGCATTTTCTAAGCCCTCTGTTCTAGAAAGAGTGATGAAATAATAGAATTGTTCTGAGACTATCAGGAAATTCCTGTTGCCACATGAAAACAGAACATCTTGAACTGGATTGAAGTAGTTTCTGGTATCCTGTTAGAAATTTTTGACCCAATCCTCTGTAGGTCTTTGGTCCTGTTGTAATTGAAATTCTCTGTAACTGGTCTGCAGCAGTTACTGAAAAGCAAATGTACATTTAAGATAAGGATGCAGCTTGTGTGTGAAATAGTTGAGATACGTGCTTATGTAGGATTCATACTAAAGGCTTTGACTTAATCTGTGTTTTATGGTAATGAGAATTCTTGGCTGAAGGTATCTGATGGTGAGATACTAGTTTGTACAACATTGAAAGAGCACCAGTAATAATCTTACTGAAATTAGTAATTACATTAGCATAATACATTAAGTAGAAGAACTCTCAATGCCTTATCTTCAGTGCGTTACTTTTTTAGTACACTTCTAGTCTAAGAGATCCTTTTGAACCATGATTTTTTTTCAGTGAACATTTATGACATTCAAACCTCAGCTCTGGGCAGGCAGTACTTCACCACTGTTACTATATGTAATTTTATATACTCCTTGGTTCCAGATCCATGAGAAGAAAGAAGATCATTTACTCAGACATTTTAAGCAATGTTATGTTTATTAAAAGAACCAGCATTGAGCTGGCTGTCAGTTTGACTATCAGGGTGTTGGGCTGTCTTATCTTCACTGTTCTTTTGCCAGGGAGGGTTGGACCAGGTGATCTATGTGGTCCTTTCCAACCTGGTATTCTATGATCTGTCTAGAACAGGTCATCTCAAATTGAATACTAAAAATTTGATATTTAAATATCATCCATTGTTTTTTGATGTTTCAACACAGAATAGGCACCTGTCTTTGAATCTGTGAAAAAGAATAGTGTTAGGCATGGGGGTAACTTTGCTAACTTAGGAAGCAAAGTTGTTACTATTGTTTTCTCGTAGTGCTTTGGTAAGGGTGTTGGTAATGTCAAGAACGGTGGAAAAAATGTCTCAATTTTTTAAAATAAACACTCTGCTGAAAGCCAGTTGGCTGGTGGTGAGTTCAGAAAAGGCTCTCCTGGTTGGAGCTGAGGCACAGGCACCAAGTAAGAATGATCTTTGATTTCACACCTGAATAAAATTCAGTGAAATGTTTACTTTTTTTTTTTTTTAATTCAGACTTTTCCTGAAGCAGATCAGCTATAACACGTGTCCAAAGAAAGTTTTTTTATTTACTCTGCTTGTGTATCTTGAAATAAATCACTTATAGATGCAACAGGTCTACTTGCTAGTTTAAGTTTGATATTGCTGTTCCCTGCTTTAAAAAATTTGCTTTCCATTTGGTTTCCAGAGAAAAAAAGCAATGCTTGAGTCTCAGCCAGGCATGAATGATTAATTCATCATTCATCAAGTCATGTATCCCTCAATTCTCTAAGAATTAATGTAAAAACTAGCTAAAACTGCTCATTATGCAAGTTCTGAAGTGCACCTTCTGTAAAATTACATGCAGCCAAAGACCTACTGTCAGACTCCTTGTTAACCATTAGGTGCACCGGAGCCAACTAATTCTACTTAAACAGGCAAGCAACAATGAGATTAACTGTAGGCTAAGTGACTCAAAATAGCAGCTTTGATCCTCCAAGTGACCAGCAATTTAAATGGTGAGGAGGCCAGACAGAAAATAAGCATGGGGGTGAGGGAAACAAAGAGGAGGAAGACAGGAGTGACTTCTGAGAGCTTGAGGGATGGTGTGTGTTGTACTCCTGAATATTCCTAAATAATTGTTTGTTTTAAGATAGTATTCTCTGATTTTCTTTTTAAATTGTGGATTCAGCCACAGCTTTCACTCAGTAGCTGCAGTTCTTCATTGAATCTCTCTTTAATACAACATGTGTAATTGAGGCACATCAAATCAGTCATATCCTTAACCTGTAATAAAGAAAGAAGCAGTGTCGTGAAATATGTAATTTCCTAGTATATCTTCTCTCTTTGTAACTTCTTTATAGGAATTCTGGTATTGCATTCAGTGATGGGACCTAAAACTGAAAAAGCTGGAAGCACTTTCTATAGTTTTCTCTGAGATGCAGGCTTGTGGTTCACCTGGGTGCTTCAGCAAACTTGGCTCCTGCCTGAGCACCAGCTGGCTCTTACCACCCTCCCTTTCAGCTGTCTGCACAATGTGCTGCTTTTCAGCATTTTCAAGACTCAAAAATTCTCTCTCTGACAAGCTCCTCCTTTCTGTAGTTAACAGCTTTTGTATGAACATCAAATGTGGAAAAGCACGATAGAAAAAAAAAAAATTGGTTGTTACTAAATAATCAACAGGCAGGCTAGGAATTTGAAGCGCATCTTCTTCACATCCTGCTGTTCAGTTTTTTGTCCTTTCCATTCTGCTTCCGTTCATGTTTATGTTCTACAGCAAAGAAGGGTCAAGGAGCTGGTCTTTCTGAGGAGAAAAAAGTCCCAGACTGTGTCACATCTTGCTTGGTATCCCATGGTCAGTTGAAGGATCAGAGCCTCAGTCTCTTACAGAATTCTCACTCAAATTCTCTCCGTCTGAAAAACAGACAGGGTAGAAGAACCTCTGAGGATAGGGTGTTAGAAGGAAAATCCAAACCCTCATTATATAGGCCAGAAATCTTACTTTGAATGTATTTTTAGGGTCAAAAATGAAAGCACCCTTTCCTGACCCAAAACAGCAAAATAGAAGAAAAAAACCAAACCTTTTAAGAAGTAATAAAACTGTTTTTCATTTGGGCGCAGGAGACTTCTGGAGAGTCTCCAAACTCACCTTGCGGTCTGCCTGGATGATGGTCAGAAATGAACCTCTATAATTTCAAATGGAATTAGTTTAACACAAGTGAAAAGCTAATGCCAGATAATCATGTACAATGTATCTTCCTTTAGCAGTCAGGACGGGGATTCTGATGGATGGGACTCTTTGCCCTGCTCCTCTGTACTGAGGTTTGGGGAAGGCCGGCTGTGTTTCGATGCGCCCAGCACGGCCGCTGCGGTGCAGTGCCTTGGGGCTGCCTTCCCACCCTGGCTCTGAACTGAGCAGCAAGGCACAATGTGTACTTTTCACCCTTTAAAAAATTATTTTGGAGTCCTGAGTGATACAGCAAATTAAAAAATCACATCACAGGAGAAGTGAGAGGATTTTTGTTTCTTCACTTCTGCTTTCCTTGTGGATTAGGAGCCATTTATGTTCCTCTTCAGCTCCTTCCACTGCTGGGTTCTTCCACCCTGTGTGCTGTCCTCCCTCTGGAGGACTTGGTTGAGGATTTCATGAGAGGGTCGTGATGTGATTTCTCACCTGGCTGTGGAACAGCACACAGGAAACGATGCCCTCCTGTTGCTTCTTTCTTGTCAGTATACAGCCTTGCCTGTGCACACTCCTGTAAGGAGCTCACTCTTTTTCTTGCTGCCTCCAGCAAGGCTTTTGATTCAGCCTATACCAACATTAGTCAGGTTGGTGGTTGACATGGAAGGAATAATAACATGAAATAATCCAAATTGCCAGTGAAAAACAAATTGTCTTCCTTCCCTTGCACATATATAGGTGCTTTTACTCTCCTTTTCTCTGTCCCTAAAAATAGTCCCTTTGCATTTCTTGTGTTCAATAGCAGTATCTTCTGTCTTTAACAACTTGAGAATAGAATTCCTTCAACACAGTTATTAATTTATTTTTGTTTTCAGATGACCAAGAGGTAATAAATACGATGCCATATTTGCCATACAGGAAAGAACTTGTTCAAGCTGAAGGGAAGCAAGAGACATTATCCTAAATTTAGTTTTATTATTTCAGGAGTAGTAGGTTTTTTGCTCTTCACTGTTCTACTTTTTACTTACTCACTAGGAAGGGGTCTTCTTTCCTATTAGCATTTAACCTTTATACTGTTAATTTAGGGCACAGTTAAGTAGAAGGCAGATTTGGAAAAGCTGTACTTTTGTCTGTTATTTTAGTTCTCTTCCCCCACCTCCCCTTTTTTTTCTTGGAGAGGGGTAGATATTCTTCACAACACTGACTTCCATTAAACAAAAGAGGAATCCCAAGTATCTGTGTAACTGCTGAATAAACCTTTATTGGGTGAAGGACGAAGAAAGCAAAGACTCTGTGCAGCACATTAAAATGGCTGTATAGTAGTGTTTTCGGAAACATTCTTCTTCTGCTGGGCAGTCTTTCAAAAAATATATGAAATCTAAAGCCCTACTAGCCTGGGAGTAGAGCAGTAAAACATACAGGATATAACAGTGCTTCTTCACATATTGCAAGAGCTATGGCAAGTATCTGATGTATATATTTGTTTGCTTGGGATGACGTTGGTTTTCTTCTCCTCATAAACTATTTTTTTTTTAGTCTCCAGGGTTTACTTGCAGCTTTGCATCTTATCTTTGTTCTGTTTCCCACATAACTCAGCAACAGCAAGCAATTCATTTAAATTTTTTGTAAAGTGCTCCCTATTCCTGAATATTTTACGTGTCCTTAAAGTATGTTCTACTTTCTTCTGTGTTCCCCCCCGCCCCCCCCCCA
>VXAC01007671.1:1233603-1371839 GCA_013399225.1 Rhipidura dahli
TCTCCTTTCTTCTGTGTCCCCCCCCGCCCCCCCCCAATGCATTTTTAATAGTTTTTTATTGCTGATCAAGTAAATGGATGGGGGAGAGATAAGATCAACTTCATATTAAGACTGCATATCCTTCTTTTGGAAAAACAAAAAACATTAAGTGATCTCAGAACTCGTCTCTGCATGGACCTCCTTTTCCCTCAGCTCCCATAATTCTTGGTGTATTTATATCTGTGTATTTTTTCCCGAAGGAAGATAGAAAAGGACTAAGGAAGAGTTGCTGTGGGGTGCAGTATGGACCCAGCAGGTTAGTTTGTTTCTTGATCAGTCCCAGAAATTTTCTAGTGATTTGCAAGTAATAGCTTGCTTAAGCTCAGGGCACCTATAGATATCCCTGATAATTAAAGCACGTGTAGGTGTGCCCTGTACAGATATACATACAAAGACGTATATAAGAATATATATTAAAAATGTGTTAGATAGTCCAGACAGCTTCTGAGTGAACACTCTTCTGTGAATTGCATTCTTGGTATCATCATTGGATTAAAAAAAAAAAAATTACTATGTAAAATGTTTTTTGACTGTTGTTATCAAAACCAGTGCAAGTCCTCGGGTTTTGTTGTCTGGTTTGCTCTCAGAATTTTTTCAGTGCCGTGAGCTGTTTCAGAGGCTGTTTGTGGTTGTACTGAAAAGCAAAGAGCAGAGACTGCGTATCTAAAATGGGAATCAGAAGGAAAGAAAACATTTATCTGCCTAGAAATAGGTGTTAAGGTTTTTTAGCATAGGTAGTAATTTACAGTGCAACAGCTGGGCATATTCTGGATTCCTCGTTAGCCTCTTCTTTCAGGATTTCTTTGACAGATGGCACTCACAGATGGACATCACATTCTTAAGGAGCTTACTCTTTCTACTCCTTTACCCGCCAGTAACTCATGATACTATTAGAAATCTAAAAGCTTTGACATGAATTAGCCTTACTTAGCAGAGTTTAATTTTTTAATCTTTGGAATATGCTGCGGGGTAGTAGTGCTTGTGGAGTTCTTAATCTGTTTACTTAAGTTCTTAGAAGCCAAAATGGAATTTCAATAAAGTTGACAAGGCAAAACATGGCAAATATGCAGCCATCTTATTGCTTTACAAACTGTCACAATATTTTTTATTCTTACATCGTGGAGGAAAAATCTAGAATGATACAAAAGAGTACAGTTTGACAACCCAGAAACAGCCCTGTCAGCTGAAGTTCACAGAGTTTAAGCAATTCGCTTGGTGTCCCATTGTAACTACACTGAAATCTGAAGTTGAATAAACCTCATATTTAAAGTTGGCTGCTCAGTGATGCTTGTTTCTACCACCATCAGCTTAAAGTAGTTTGCTTTTTAGTATTTCAGAGTATCATCTAATAGGGTGTCTCAAAAAAAGAGCAAACTGTACGTGAGATACTTGAGTGCACTTCTGTGATAGTTACTTGTTTGTAATGTACTTGGTGTCGTTTCTCAATATTCATGCAGCTTTGGGCTTGAAGGCCATTATTCTTTCCAATGTTGACTCAAATGGCAGTTTTCCCTGATGAATGTTGTTGGTGTGGAGTTTCTGTTGAGGAATGTGAAACTATAAGCAGAGTGATCAGATCCAAAAAAAGCATTGTGACAGCTGGGCAGGTTAGAGAGGCGAAAATAGTGAGTGCCCTCAGCCAGGTCCTCTGCTGCATGTATTTGTAGCTTATTAGAGAAGTAGAAGAACACCAGATGGAGAGAGAAACATGAACTCAGTTTTTTTGTTTTGTTTTCTAAATGCTGTGTAAATTAAAGGTGCCCAACTCTTCCCTCACCAATAGTACATAGCCTACTGTGGCACAACTTCTGGTTCATGGCCTATTTTTAAGTGTTTTTTTTTTACTTCAGGGCCCCTTGCTAGGTGAGCAATCCACTCCCTGCCATCCCATTTTTCCCAGGGGCTCCTTCATTTCAGGTTGCTTCAATATTTTCAATGTAGGCACAGTTAGTTAACCACATAAGGATATTATTCAAACCCCTATTTTGAATCTTCCTGTGTGCAGGTAGTTGGGTTCTGAAGGGCCATCTATTAGTGAACAGCCCTAATGTAAATAATTTTCTTTTGCATGTGTTGAAGTGCTCTGTAGTAGGGAGTTCTTGAGAAAGGTCTTTCATAATAATGAAAAAGTATGCATGTAGTTACTGTGAATTTACAAAACATTTTAGCTCATGAAAGCATGGTGAGAAAAGTAATCTATGCACTGGAATAAGTAGTCCAGGCCAGAATAGTGCCTAGTTTACATCTTCAGCAATTTCCTTATGTATTTTGCCACCTGAAAGTCTTCCTATAAACCTTGCTTTGCTGCTGGGTGTTTTAAATTCATATATATGCACACATATGTGTGTGCTGAAGCCATTCTCATGAGGAGATGAGTCTCCTCTGATAGCTGAGGCTTTTTACACAGAGAAAACCAGAGTGACAGAACAGTGCTGTGGAGGGCTGCTCATGGAGTGGTGTCTGATGGCTTTGGGCCAATGTTGCCAGCACTCATTATCCTAACAGTGTAAGCAGTGTCAAAGACTAACCTTGATTGCTGAGCATTTTGGGTTAAATAGGGGCTTTCTGTTAGTCAGACTTTAGATCAGGGAAAGGAAGCTTTTAATTTCAACAGATTTTGTAAGCTTGACTGTTACTAAATGTCAAGATACAATTGTCAAGATAATTTTGTGGTTTTACCTGTCCTATCCCTGCAGAGTTGACAGACACAGAGAGGGACTTTGCCAGTTTTTGGTTTATGAACTGCAATTTCCAGTGCAAAAATAGGCATGTTCTTAATGCTAAGGCTAAAGATACTTTCTGTCTTGAGCCACAAGAACTCAGAAGTACGCAGGCTGCCACAGCTGAACCTGTGGTACTTTGGTGTTACTGCATTTCAGAATTAGGTTTGAGGAGCTTTGGTTCAGTGAAACCAGAAGGTTATTAGTGAAATAAAGTTGAGAAGGCAGATTTAGTCATAATTTCAGAATTGCAGCATGGGTGAGGCTGAAAGGGATCTCTTTAGGTCAATTAGTCTAACTCTCCTTCTCAGAACAGGGTCACTGAGAGCAGACCCCAACATGCATTTCCCATTGGATTTTTTGAGTAGTCCTTTCAAATTAACCATAATTCTGGATTGGCTTTGATCATTGAATGGCACAGTACCTCCAGAACTTTACAATATTGTGCTGTAGTTATGTTACAAATTGTTTCGTGTAAGAATATTTACCTAATTTTCCAAGTGTTATCTTCTTGATTTTTACAAATTGCATTCAGTTAGTAGCAATTTTTACGAATTCCTGTGTTGATTTTCAGACTTCTCAAACCAAGTTATTTGTTTTTTCAAATTGGTTTTTGTTTCTGAAAAAAAAAATAGCTAAAAACATTTCTGTTTTGTTTCTCCCATCTTATGTTTGTACATCTTTCAAAACTTTTGTGCTTGCACCTCAATCTTTTGCAGCAGGAGAGACCATCATAAATAGCTATTAGAAACTATTAAAATTACCCCAAAAAAGAAATATAGTACCAGGCTCTCATATTTTCATGCATGAAATTCTACTCAATAATACTATTCTGTTCAAGATCAATGCATTATTAAGCATTCAAATCTTCAATACTTTATGTGTTCCCAATTTTATATTTGAGTCCTTACATGGTTTTTTTTGTCTAATGCAGTAACTCAGCTACAAGCCAACCCTGAGGAAAGTTACAAACACCTATATTCTTGATCCACTCTGAGAGGCCAGTCAACTCGGGTTTGGGTTTTTTAATTTGTTTTTAACATTTCCTATGTCAAACTATTTCAATTAACTTCCGTTTTTTAATTTGAACTTTTACAAGTTTCAGAATGCATTGGTCTTCCTCTTACATGCCTGACTATTTGACATAAGGAATTGTCTTTCTGATAATGACTACAACACTTTTATTCTTATTTCATTGGTGTTTAAAATCACATCCGTAAATCAGCCTTGTAAAGTACCAAATTGACAATGATTATCAAATAGCACAGTGTGTTCCTGGTTTTAGTCTATAAAGCTGACAAGACAGTAGAAATAATCCCTAGAAATTACAAGTGACTTTGCCCTGACATCTTTAAAATGCTGCATGAGGGGCCTAACCTGCATGTGAGGGTTTTTTCCATAGATATCTGGTTCTGTCAGCTGATTAGCATTTTAGATGAAGACAGTAGCTATGGGGAGTATGTAGCTGCCAAGCATTTATCCAAAAGAATTTTTCAAATCACCCTTTTTACTTATTTTTCTAAAAGAAGGAAAGAAATGGATATAAGCAGCTTTTAAAAATAATTATTCTTGGTTTGCAGCTGTTATCGTGTTTGAGATATCCATTACTTGGAAACAAATACATATGCACAAAGCCCACAGGGAGACATTTTTCTAAGGTAAATTAATTCTAGGATATTATAATATGATGTGGTGGAGCATATATTTATAAGCCAGTAACTACACTCTGTTCAAGTGTTCAGGAATGAATATGAGTGCCTGAACAAACTCAAGATATATATGTGTTGGCTGATGTACTCATTCCCTGTTGCTTGTTATTATTTCCTTTATTAGCATTTGAAATTCATAAAGAACATTGGATACCATAAGGTCAACACTGTGTTGTGTCCAGAATACTCGTCTGTGTGGCAGAAATTAAAGACTCTAGAGCAAAGGACTGGGAGAGGACTTGGAGAGGTCAGCTAGTACTTTTCTTGGACTGCAAGGCAAGATCAAACTGTAGCTAAACCAGTCTTGACAGACGTTTGTCTAGCTAGTTTTAAAAGAAAAGTGATGGAGGTGGTGACATTTCCTGAAGCAATTTGTTCCAGTGTCCTATTGTCCTTATTATGGAAGTGTTTTCTGATGTTTCATCTGAGTATCTTTCATTGGTACTTTAATTCCACACTCAGTGTGGGCAAGAATTCAACTTAATCTATTTTGCATCTTATACTTCAAATCTGTGGTGCAGATTCTTCGTAGGGAAAGAGGAATGTAATGTAATTACCTTATTTTTAGTGAAAAACAGAATTATTTCTCTCTGTCTGGATTAGGTATTAAAAAAAGTACACTTTAGCAGAAAATACAGTCTGGAACTGAGTTAGTTTGAACATATCTGATTCTGTAGGTGCTGCAGTACATGGAACCTTGAATTATGTATTGTTTTTTCTTTAGTTTTCTGATATTACTAATAATAAAACTTGGTTAAGATGTGTGATGGTATGAAAACAAAATCATCCACGCTGATAAAAAAATAATGACTCTATTACAGATCTAGAGCCTTTATTGTTGTGGTTTGGTTGATGTTTCCAACTAATTGATGAGAGTCTGTCCATTGAATATAATGAGATTTAGAGGAATCTCTTGCTGCTTAGAGGAGAGACATTCTTTTAGCAGAGGTGAATTACTGGGTGTTCCTGGAACAGCACATACATAATAATCTATTATTGAGAGTTAAAGAGAAAACAAGGGAGTTTTACACTATTCAGATACTGCTTAAGAAAAAATAATTATAAAATAAGGTTGACTATAGCATATTTTCTTTCCCTGTAGTTGCTCGTCTTATTAAGGCTTACATTCTGAAGTGTTCAATCTTTGGCTATTCTCATTAACTTCAGGACTATTTGAAAGGTTATTACATCTTTTTTGGTTGTAAGCATTAGTTTGTCAGCTTTACATGAAGCAGGTTTTGTTTAGTACACAAACACGCTGCAATGGTTTGGGCACTATATAAATAATAAGGCTGAGATCAAAGTTATTTAAATGATTTTGGTTTCAGTCGAAATACATGCTTTTTGGAGTTCACCCAAAAATGAAGGAGTGTCTGTTTAGGAGAAGGCACAGTAGAGTCTTGATAAGAGGCACGGTTAATGAGGTACAACATATTCCAGTTTTCTCATGCTGCTATCTGGTGCAGCCTATCTTGTTGGGATTACTAAAGAATAACTGCCGACTGTCCAAATCTCATTTGGCTCAGTGCACATTGGTCTTTCTGCCAGATGGAGCCTATTTCTACTTTTGCTCATCAGAATTCAGATAAACTCTAGTTGGCAGAATATGGCAACGCTGACTTTGATATAACCCAGTGCACTGTAATGGAAAATAGAAATAACCTGCTGGACATCAATGTCCATACATCCGACTGTGGAAAAAAGGCATTATTTAACCAGCATTCTTGGTGTAAGTTCACCAGTTGTTTCATTCTGCATATCTAAAGCAAGCTGTCAGTAGAGCATCACTGAATACCTTAATAAAAACTTCACAGGCACCAAATTTTCTCATTTCATTGGAGTGCTGCCAAAACGAAATGTCTTCGTTTCTAATCATGCATGTAGCGTTTCTTTGTGAGAGAGGTATATGGAAGGAAAGTCTGCCTGAAACAACAGAAGGGAGTGAAATAAGCCATTTGCCAAACTTCTGTCCTGACTAAGGATAATCCTGTGTTCTGAAGGAATTTTGGATAAAAAGTCCAGGCATTCTGGCAGTGAAATCTTGGTTGTGTTTTTTTTTAAAGTAGGTAACTTGGCAAAGGATGGCATTTCTTGTTGTAAGAGTGAATAATTATAATTACTGATGTCTGCTTTTAACCTTTTGATTTATACTTTTGGGGAATGCTCTTGCATGTACAGTGAGAAAATAAAATTCTCTGTGAAATCTTTAATTGGTAATAAGCTTTTTGAATCAGTTTCTCTGTGCCAGCAGTTACACCTGAAACTAATTTATTTTTCTCAAATGCTGGTGTTTTAATTTGCATTGGTAGCATTAAAAAATGCTGTTCATGTGAAGTTTTCATGGAAAAATAACTTATTGTAAGCTGTTCACTTTGTTCCTTGCTATTCAAGAATAGCATGTCTTGGGGGCACGTGACTTGTTTAGGAAAATTAATTGATTTCCATGCTTTTCTAATGTTAGCATTAGAAATAAAAAATTGTTCTCCAGATTATCTCTTTTTTATCTAGTGGGCTCAAATAAAGTGGTAGCTCAGCTATCAAAATGCTCCTTTGATTTCAGACAGGCCCATCTCTCTATTTACGCTCAGCTCGCAGTGTGGTTGCTGCATTTCGAACAGTGTGAGTCCCTCTATTGCCATTTCAGTTTTGCAGGTTTTTTAAGAGCTCAGCTGTGTATGCAAGGACAGTCCATCAGCATCTGAAATGTTTATTCCAAGGAGGACATGTTGGACATATTGAGAGGTTCCCACTTGCACCCATCTTGCCAATTCTGTTGATCTTGCAGAGTAGAATTTGCTTTTTCCTCCGTTTCTGTCTGATCATTTATGTTTCAAAAGAAAAAATAATAATACAGATTAATAACTAAAACAAGTAAATGCTGCATCATAATTGTACAGTTACCCAGAAGAAGAGGAATCCCTGCTGGTCACAAAATCTTTAACGCCACTAGGGATTTTATCACATAAACTTAGAAGATACAAGCCTGTGGGTTGACCCATTGGCACAATATTTGGTAGCAATTGACACAACTGCTGTTCAATCATTCCGATACAGTTCTTGAAATAAATGTATTTATTTTTGATGCATCTTCTAATCTGTTTGTGTGGTCCCCTCTTCCATGAAGCTGCCCTTGAAACAAAATTAAGACTCTTCTGAAATCTGCAGCTTCCTGTTCTGTAGACATGAGGAACTTCATGTGGTCTTGCAAATAACAGAATTGCATTGATCCAGTTATTGAATGACATAGATGAACCTCAGGAACCCATACACTTTGAAACCATAAGATGAGCAGATAATTCAAGTTGTAAGGAACTTAAGGGAGTTTTCTAGTCCAAATGTCAATATGCAAGACCTCTCAATTCCTTAAGTTTCCTTTAGTATCAGAAATGAATCCAGGAAAAAAATACATTCACATGTATTAAAAATTCTTTTTTAGTTTATGTTACAGCTGGAATGTGCTATGGATTTAGCATGTCTCAGAGGGAATACTTCTTCTTGAGTCTTAGTGAACAAATGAAATTCTACTCTGGCTCATTAACAGAGAAATCAAAATAAATGGCAATAATCCAGTTATCTGCTGTAGTCCTATTTCAGAATGTTGTTTATATTATCACAGTTAGTATGTAAAATGTTTGGGTTTTAATTACAGCTTAAGAAAGTAAACGGTTTTAAAGAGAGATGAGTAAAGTCATCTGGGTAAACATGCCAATCTGAAGAACAGCTCCCCAGGTTAAACCAAGAAGCATTATAAGGAAAGATTCATTAATGAATTTTCAAATTTTTTCATTAGCCTTCACACTTTTTTTCAGTGCAAGTGAAGTATTCAGTATAACACACTGTTTACTCCTATTGCATTCTCCAGAAAACAGCAGCAAAGTTGCTGTGCAGTGCTGATTTTCTCCTCCAGTCAAGGCCAACAAAGCTCAGAAAAGTAGAAGTTGCTTCTGGACACTCTGTTGGGGTCAAAGTTTAAATGGACATACGTGTTTCTAGAGAAGTTTGTTTGGTCCAGATTTCTAGTTCCTTTGGTGCTGTTGAATCGCACATTGAAAAAAAAAAGTTTCTTTGGGTATGCTGAGTACCTGTGTTCCCTTAATTCAGGGTGCAGCCTGTTTGAAGAATTTGTATAGCTTGGCTTGTGCCAGGGCCAGCTCTGGCAGTGTGCTCCCCGTGCATGTTGGGCTTCCCACAGAAGGTGCTGTCAGAGTCGGGCTGAACTGTCTGGAACTTGGTTGAACTCAGGGTCTCCAGAGGCACAGCGGTGTCAGAGCAATTTCCCCAATTCAATACTTGTTCCCTCAATAAATCTGGCTCAGAAATACCTTTCAAATGCTTACACTTTTTGAAAGTGAATTAGTATTTCATATTTCAAGTGAGCAGACCTTTTTCTTTCAATGCAATGAACTAATTGCAGCATTAGGAGGGTATCTGGGCTCCTTCTAGCCAGATGATATTAGTTGCCTGACTGAGCACCATGGTTCTTGTTGAGTGATATTTCAATGGTCTGCCCACATTCACCTAGTAACTCTTATCTACAGAGATTCAGCCCACTGGTCTGTTCACTAAGCCATATAACTTTTCTTTATTTGTTCATTACTTTTGCCAAATTTTAGCTACTTGGTCTGGAATTTTCCTTCATTAGTATTTGCCTGAAGCAGTAAGCGTTCCTCTTCCCAGAAACAAAATCAAGAAATATGGATTGCTTTTCCTATATAGATCTTTAATTAATAAAATAATTCTTAAAAAAACAATGAGAAAATCTGCTGTGGGATGTGGAGACTTGAAATTCAGGAGAGAATCCAATCTGCCTTGCATCATGGATATATTTTTATTCCTCTGCCCCCCACCTAGATATTTTCAGGTTATAATTTTTCCCTCAATATTCCAGTTGTTGTGAGTTCCAAACAACCATGTGCAGAGTTTAATACCTAAATACTTTTCCATTTTCTTGTGCTCTAGCTTTGCACTGTTTCAGAGCTGTAATACTGAAGGAATTTGGGGAGATGCTGATAAATAGACATTAGAGACAGTGTGGAGTGTCTCTATTACTGATAGGTCTCTTCCTTTTGGTGCCAAAGATGATTCCTATGCAAATTGGACAGGAATTACTGGATATGAGGAAAGAGGATAGTGATCATGGGTCACTGGAATAGGAAGCCAGTGGGAATGGCACTGTAACTAAATAGTGACTGCTGAGAACTGAAATGGGAGAAAATAAAAGATGAGTTAAACTTGAACAAGCAGGGAGATGAGGACTTGGGAGTGAAGAAGCTGAAAGAGAAAGAAGGAAATAGATGGGGAGGAAATTTGGGGTTGATAGGCTGTGGGGGATTGGACATCTCAGCTATTGAGGTGAGTCTAGGAGAGATAGGAATAAAAATGCAGTTGAGATGGAAGTAGAAGGAAGCAGTCCATACAGAGAAGAAACTGGGATAAGCTGGTGAAGATGGGGTGAATATGAAGAGAGAACACCATCTTGTCTTTAGAACAAGAGATAGATCAGTTCTGATCACTAAAGAGAGTAAACAAACATTCAAAACTAAACCTAGAACAAAACTCATCATTCTAATGCAATCTAAAAACTGCAGGCTTAGTAGAGATGCACAATTCAAGACATTATTTTTCCCATAATCACCCCCTTCACACTCTTCAGTTACACTGGCAATAATTACTCCTGTTCTTTGTTCCCCTCTGGGGCTCATAATTTTCTTTCCCTTTGCTTCTAGCCTACTCTGCTGTGCAGGTGCCAGCAATTCTTGTCTTTCAAACCATCTTTCATTAATGTAGTTCACAATTCAGAACAGTTGTTCATTATCCATAGCTTCTGTTACAAGAGCTGAAAAGAATTTGTATTTATTAAGCTGGTCTTTTCTTTTTTTCCTTAACTGTAAAAATTGTTCTTATGAAGTTATTACTGAGCATTACAAATGCCACTTTGCAAGAAATCCTTGTTCCTCTGAGTGCATTCACTGTTGTTTGCAGGTTTGGTTTTGCACAGTGTTGCCAACACAGTGAGATTTTTAATGTTTTCTGCTGTTTTGTGAGATTGAATGGGAGATGTTGAGATGATGATGATGATTATTAATGTTATTATTATTTCTCTTGGGAATATATTAAAAGATAGAACATGGATAAATGGAGCCTCAAGGGTGACTCATGTTTTTGTTTAGCTTGAACTAGGTCCAACTTCTAGGAGGAACTGGATTTTAGGTGCATGTTTTTCTAAAGTGTTTTAAACTGAAGCTATAATTCCAGCAGTCTCAATGGCATGTGTTTGTTTTTATTTAGAAGCTTGTTTAAGGAATGTTTTTGGTGGGTGAATGCAAAACAAACAAAACTATCTCAATCTGGAGGCTGCGATTCTTTGGTGTATTCAGTGTCAGCAAAAATCGAGTGTAAGAATGGTCTTAAGAGAATGGACTTGGTTATTTTTTCTGATTTACTTTGTAAAGATTTGTCTTTATGCTCAGTTGCAGGTTGTGAAAGTATGATTTCTTCCAGTGTTTGCTTTCTATTTTAAAAATATTTCTGCATGTTTGAAAGGTGCTTTTCAGCATGGGCCTCTGGCTGCTTGCCTTTGAGTAACACAAATTCAGGAAGTACTTTTCTTTCAAACAACAAACTGAGTGTCTGACACTGTGACACCTTTATGCCATAGCTTCTAAAATGTTGTTCAAGGTGTGGCTCTAATTTTTTTTCCATTATAAATTATCAGTAAGCATTGTCTATAACTCATTTTCAACTTGAGGAAAAAAACCCCAACAAAAAAAACCCACCAAAATCCAAATAACAAAATTTGCTCTCAGGTGCAATGCAAACATTTTAGCATGTGGCTGTTTTGAGATTTGTCTGCCAATCAATCAGTGGCGTTCATTTTATAAGTAGTTTGAGAAATGAAGCAAAGTCAGGACTTCACTCATTTTATGATTATTTTAAGGGATTTGTTCTTATATCTTGAAAACGTTCACTGAGAAAATATTTGAAGACCTTTATTCATACAGTCATAGCTTATGTTTTGAATATAATAGATAAGGATAACATAAGAATCTAATAATGTCATATGTTCTTAAAATGTAGCTTGATGTGTATTTCTAATACCTATACTCAACAGAAAAGAAATTTCAACATTTGAACCTAGTTTGTAAGTTAGAACAATAAATGTCCCTCTGGTAACTGAGAGAACATAGATGCTTTTTCATCCTACTCAGCTGCATACTGGGAGCATACACTCTACCTGTATTTCAGTATACTTAGGAAAAACCTGGGACAAAAAAAAACAGGTCAAGTTTACAATCTAAGGAGTATTTATTATGTTGTCTGCTTAGAAGGATACTTCCATCTGCGTCATGACCTGAATGAGGCAGCCAGAGTTTGACAAGCAGAGCTGCAGTAGTGTGTACAATGGTCATTTCAGCAGAGGTGTGACAGATGTATGTGGGGAACTGAGATGCATGTGAGAGAAGGATGTCAGTGAAAGACAGTAAATCTCAAAATGTGTTAACTATTTCAGGATTTCATTTGCCTTTGTTCTGTTGTAAAACCTAGGGGTTGTTTTCCGGCTCCAGTATAAGCATGCATCTTCCACTTGAGAGCACTTCACTAAAATTCTGCAGATGATTTAAGTTTTATATACAAAAGCTCAGAGCAAGTAAGATTCTCCTGTCTATCCTTGAGACATGAGAGGAATTTAACTACACAATTCTTACTAAAATTAAGAAGCATTGTATGTTTTGATTGATCTACAGCCCCTGTCATGAAGTGTTCCTAGTGCAAATTTCACCATATCATAAATGACTGTCTTCTGTGTACTGATGGGTTGCTGGTTTTGAATGAAAAGACTACTGCACAGCTGATGCTTGGAATAAGTCTTATCCAATACATTTTTGTACTAATTCTGACATTGGTTTAATTGCAGGGATATAAAACCAGACAACATCTTGATGGATATGAATGGACATATTCGATTGGCAGATTTTGGCTCTTGTCTGAAGCTGATGGAAGATGGAACGGTAAATTAGAAAGAATGATACATTCCTAAATATTTTTGCTTCAGTCCTTTGGTAGCCACAAAATGTGTGCTAACAAAGGGGAAAAGTGCC
This sequence comes from Rhipidura dahli, assembly GCA_013399225.1. Lineage (NCBI taxonomy): Eukaryota > Metazoa > Chordata > Aves > Passeriformes > Rhipiduridae > Rhipidura > Rhipidura dahli. The sequence goes on from VXAC01007671.1 coordinate 1,246,171, forward strand.
TTATGTCAAATGAAATGGAACTGTTTTTCCAGTGGTATTGGTATGTCACTACGTTTCTTGAAAATACAACTGCAGACTGCTTGGATTTGCAGTGGATTAGAAACTTTTTAGATGCATACAGTCAAGTCATGAATAAATAAAGAGAAGCTGTGCTGTCAATGCCAAGTAGGTGTTCATGAGCTATGAATCTCTCGGTTTTAAGCTCTGAGCTGTAATCTTTATTGAAAATGTAAGCTTTAGTATGAGCAGGATGAGATACTGAAATGTGATGATGTTCTACTAGTACATTTAAATTTGCATAGTATATAGTAAGTGTGACTAGAATGTAATTCCAGTATGTTTAATCACTTCCTAGAGTATTTGAACTAATATATGTGATTTCCTAATCTATAATTGCTTACTGGCTCTAATCCTGACAATTGACAGTTTTCTCCTTTATCTGTTTTTAAATATTGATAATAGTTTAGCAAAGGTATATTATTGGGATCCCTGTTAATGCAGTGCCTTGGATAATTAAGTATTTCTTTATGAATTTAGAAGCTTTTGTTTGTGTTTAGTTGTTTTTGTTACAATGAGAATGCTGGGCCAAATTTATATATAAAGGCACAGTACCACAGTGTCTGTAATGATGAAAGTTGATTTTAATCCTGAAAATGTAACTTCTCCAGGTCCAATCTTCAGTGGCAGTTGGAACACCAGACTACATCTCTCCCGAAATCTTGCAGGCCATGGAAGATGGAAAAGGGAAGTATGGGCCCGAGTGTGACTGGTGGTCCCTGGGCGTTTGCATGTATGAAATGCTTTATGGAGAAACGCCCTTTTATGCTGAGTCCTTGGTGGAGACCTATGGGAAAATAATGAACCACAAAGTTAGTGCACTTTCTCTCTGTCTCTAAGCTAATTTTTAATAATGGGGTAACTTGAAGACGTATTTAAAAATAAGTTTTTATGTACTAATTATGTTAATGTTCATAAATGCAGAACAAAAAATATGTTTCCATCTAAGTTTATGGTTATGGATTGCAGATGGCTTTGCTTTGGGATGAAGCTAAAACTTAAAATCTGGGTTTGGAAACACGGATTTTAATTCATTCTATGAAGTCAGTCTTGGCTACATTGCATCAATCCTGTTGTGTTACTTTCTTCTGGTGAACCCATTCCTTGGCTTATGCAGAAGATTCTAAAATGTTCTTTCACATGGAGATAGCTGTACAATCCAACAGCTGTAGTGTAAGAGAAACTTAAATAAAGAAGAAAAACGAGAAGACAAAAAAATTTTAATAGTTTCTATCCTTAGCAGAAGTCTTTTCCTTGAAATGTTACTGCATGTATTTCAGACCTGGAGTATTTGCACATTTTTTTCTACATGATGATTATCACTAAGAAGGTAATTTTTCCAACTTTTTCTTGGTAATAAACTATTTCCTCTTATTTTAATCTTTAAGGAGAGGTTTCAGTTTCCTGCTCAAGTGACAGATGTTTCTGAAAGTGCAAAGGACCTCATCCGAAGGCTCATTTGTAGCAGGGAGCATCGACTTGGACAAAATGGAATAGAAGACTTTAAGAACCATCCATTTTTTGCTGGGATTGATTGGGACAATATTAGGAACTGTGAGGCACCTTACATCCCAGAAGTCAGCAGCCCTACTGATACATCAAACTTTGATGTGGATGATGATTGCTTAAAAAACTCTGTAAGTATACATTTAACAGTTAACATTTTGCTGAACCAGCCTTTGTAGTGTACTTTATACCAAAATGTACATAGAAGGCAGTTTATTTCATGTGTTCTGCATAAATAGCAATTAGGTGCTGCTTTGAAGAACTGTGAGGGGAATACTTTCATAGTTTGAAGGCTGGTCCTCCAAATACAGTCATGTAAGGATAACTTTTGTAAATGCATTGTAGTTTAAAATCTTTAGCTAATGTACATCTGTTGCAGTGACAAGTTTTGTGTCCCTGTCTTATAAAGAATAATACATTTACATGCAGATAGTCTGCAATACTGTTTCTAGCAGAGCATTGTTAAGACCCGGTGTAAGTTTGCATATTGCATTTTATGGTATTTTATTGCTCTACTCTAATTGTTCAAATCGGTGTTGGATTCCATTCAGTTTATTTCTGCTGCATTTTTCCAGCTTTTTTTCTGACTTGACTTGAGTTTTGAGGAGAAATGTAACGGCCATTTCTTAAGGAACAAGAAAATATTTTTACCTTTGCTTCAATTGCTTTGCAACTATTGATTTTACCAGACTTTTGATGCTCTTGAAAAGGAGCTTTGACAGATGATAGATTGTCTTAGCATTGGAGGAATGCCTTGTGTTCTCTCCTTGGAAATATCTTTGTGTGTGTTTGTGTGTGTGTGTCTGTTGAAAGATGCAGAAACCTGCTGTCTACCTGTGAGGTAAAGCATTTCCACCACTTTTGCTTTTGTTTTCTGAGCATCTCAGTTTCACTCAGTTTTCTGGGCCTGCAGATAAGAGGTAGGCAACATGAACTGATATAGACAGGTGATGATTATTTGCATTCCCCTTCCTCCAACTACACATTAAAACATGGAAAACACTTTGACTAAAACACATTGTGGGTGTCAGTCTGTTCTCCCAAGTAACAAGCCACAGGACAAGAAAAAATGGTCTCAAGTTGAGCCAGGGGAGGTTTAGTTTGGATATTGGGAAAAATTTCTTTGCTAAAAGGGTTACCCAGGAAAGTGATGGCGTCAACTGTCCCTGGAGATACATAAAAGTCATGTAGATGTGGTGCTTAGGAAAGTGGTTTAGTGATGGACCTGGCAGTGCTGAGTTAATGGATGGACTCAATGATCTTAAAGGTCTTTCCAGTCTGTACGGTTCTTGATTAAATCTCAGAGTCCTTTTCCTTATAGGCAAATTACACAAATCAGTGTAGCTGCATAGGATGACTTGCATACTTTTCATTTTTTTTCCTCACTTGTATCTGATCTTTCCACCTCCTTTCAGAACTAAGGTATTTTAATCTTAAAACTCTTTTATACAGTCTTCAGCTACCTGTTTGCATATTATTTTGTCCAGCAGCAGCTATGAGGATCGAGTGGCTGGAGTGGATGCTGTGTATAGCAGGTCTTTGTTTGTGAAGCTGAAATACCTTTTGGAGGTTGTTCACACATTTAATGTTGTCCATTCCACCACTCCTCCTCTCTAGAGCCCAATCTCCCAACTGAGGCTCTTGTACTCTGCCTGTGCAGTGTGAATGCTTTACCATTGTGAAGAAACAGGGGGCTGCAGGTGAAGAAAGAATGCTTCTGTGCTGAGTTACTGGACTCTCAGCTCTCAGAAAACCGAGTCCAATTATAAATTTGCTTTAAACGTTTGGGGATGAAAAGCAATGCCCCTGAACTGTGAGAGATGACTGCCAGTTTCTAGAGCTTCTTTTTCAGTTTCCTAATTTGAAACATCTGAAGGTTTTGTTCTGTTATTTAATTGCCATTTCTTTTCACACCTAGTATCTCAGAGCCGCTGAAAAAACCTAGCCCTAGGCATTGCATGACTGAGAATATTTTACATTTTTGCTTTGACTGCTGGACATTGTATTTTATATTGCTTTGCCTCAAATTCCTTATATATAACTTGGAGGTATTTTCTCCTCCATATTTCATACATATCTTTTGAGGAAGTTCCACATACTCGCACTGCTGTTATAGAGGTCAGTGCCACAGATAAGCCCATGAGACTTCCTTTTTTTAAAAAAGAAATTCTTGGCAAGATTTGAATTGCACAGAGCAAATGAGGAAAACCCAATGCTGATGATAAAAGACAGTGTTGAAAAGCCATGATTGTTGTTCTTCCTGAACTTTGAATGAGACTGTAGTCCCATGGAAAAATTACATACATAATAATGAAATTTAAAAAGTATGTTGAGCATACACATAAAGGGCAAAACTGTGCTGTTCAGGCAGCCTGAGTTGTGCTAGGTTTTAGCTTTTAGCTGTTTGGTTTAGTAGCCTTATTCAGAGGTATGATAGATTCAGTTATCATTTTCTCAGCATGGTTGTTCAGTTAAATTCACACAAGCAGCAGGAAATACATATCTTGATCTCTGCAAAATAAATTCTTTTACAGAATCTTACCTAACTATCAATAGATACGGTATTTTAGAAGAGACACCTGTGTGGTAGCTGAAATTTGTCATGTTGGCTGTTAATATCATGCAATTATGCATTTGATATTTTTCAAGTTGTCTGTAAAGACAGTTTTGAAATTCGAATATGAAAGGTGAAAACAAAATGTAAAGGAGAAATAAGATTTTTCTAGCCATAGTAGTCTGTAATAATTGAGATTTTTATTATGATTTAGTGGAAAGTTAAGTCTTTATAATTTGGTCTTGTGCTTAGTTTCAAAAATGTCCAACTTAATGAAGTTATACAATCTAGCAATATTATTAGTGTTGTTTGGGAACTGGTTTATAATGTGAAGGCTTTTGTCAGCTGAGAGGACAAGGTAGTGATGTAATATAGCTGAGGCCACCACTGGAAAGGTAATTTCGGCTTTCTTTTGAATGCAGTCTTACTCCTTGTCCTTTCCTGCTGAGTTTTACATGAAAAAAAGGCACAATTGGTTCCTTCCTTGTTTTTTGTTTGGGTTCAGAAACAAATCATTATGTATCTTTTCTGACAATTTAGAATCTTTTATCACTTTCAGTTCAATAATCATTCTTTTAGGTATTTTCTTTGGGTGACTGTTACGGCCATCTCTAGCAGAGCAACATAAACCTTGCATCTTGGGGTTAAAAAGGAAGCTTTTAACACAACATTGAAGAATATTAGAACTTCAAATGGTTCAAGTAAAATAACAACAGGGTTCTTTTAGCCGGAGGAGAAACTGAAAGATTTGTCATGGTTTGTAGTTCTTTGTCTGGCAAGAAAGAAGAGCAAGGAATGAAGAAATGGTCAAAGCACTAATGGGATTAGAAGACTCTGTTGTATTACTCCTTTCTAGTAAATGCCTGCTGATTGTTCTTTCCAAATAGAGATGGCCCACTCAGGAGTGGGCTGGTAATTCTACAGGCAGGAAGCCCTGGTGACTGAATAGCAGAGAGGAGTATAGCAAGGAATAAAAGGTGTTGCTCTTTGTGCTAACAGCTTCTTGGAAAAAAAGAAGGAATAAATTGGCATCTAATATGTGTAATATTCTGCTTTTCTCCAACAATAGCCTATTTAATTAGAAAAGCATTTTTATGTCAGTGTGCTCTGTTTTTGTATGTTAAATGCTATTATAAATAGATTTAGTTGATGCTGTTTCATATTTGGGCTGTAGATAAGGATGAGAGTGAATACAGTTAATATGATACTATGCCTAACACTTCTCATATGGTTAAACTGGAAAATCTGTTTCTTTTAAGTCCAGTAGGATACTGCTTACTCAACTGTACTATTATTTTTCTAGGAAACAATGCCTCCACCATCCCACACTGCATTTTCTGGCCATCATTTACCATTTGTGGGTTTCACATATACAAGTAGCTGGTAAGTTAAGAGTTCCAGAATTGTTTGTAGGCTATTTACAGAGTATTCTAATTTTCTGTCTTTGAAACCTATTGAACATATATCAAAGAATGTGGTTTACTGGGGAAGTTACTAGGCTATAATATAAAATGCTGTCTGTTCAAAAAAATGAGCTTTCTGCAGGTAAAATTTACATGAATGCCAAGGTCAGCACGTGTGCTTAGGGGAGTTTTGCTGAGAAAGGTGGTTATTAGACAATGTATAAAGTTAACTGCACATGACAAAGTTAATGCTAGATTTGTGGACCCAGGCAAAACTGAGTTTATTAGACCGATTTTATTTCTATCCCTTTGACACTTCTGTAACTCTGAATAGAAATTTCATTAAAATTATTTAATTGATATATGGTATTAATGTTGTATTTACTTCACTCATTTCCATTGCTAAATTAAACAGTAACAGTCCCTGTATGCTCCTTGTTGTTTATGGAAATAAATAATGTTTACAACTGTTGAAAAACCAGGCCTATGTTTCTGCTAGGAATGTGCCTATGTCCTAGAATGTCCTAGACTTCAAAAGGATTATTTGCATAAGTAGCAGCATCTGTACATGAGTAGCCACAGCATTTCTGACATGTCCGTGCCCTTTTGTTATGGGATAATTTCACACCATTTGTTGTGATTATTGTCTTTAAAGCATTTATGAGTCTTGATTAACTATTTTCGAATGAACTATTACTGTAATCTTACTGCCTAGGCTGTTCCTCTTTGCTGTCTGGCTAGCATAGACTGTGCATTATGATTTTTAATCAGGAGTTCATCCACTCCTGTGTAACAAAACATGAATTGAGGAGATCAGGCATGCTAGGTAAAAATGAGTTCAGTTTTCAGTGAGCAGATACTTACAAGGTATCCCTTGATGTTACAACTTATCAGACTGTTTATTAGTTGATGTTTTTATAGTACAATATTAAACCAGCCTGTGGTAAAATCCAGTTCTATTTATTTTTTTCCCCCCAGTGTGCTTTCAGACCGCAGCTGTCTAAGACTGACAGCTGGACCACCCTCCATGGATCTTGATGCCAGCATTCAAAGAACTTTGGAGGATAGTTTAGCAACAGAAGCTTATGAGAGGAGAATAAGACGTCTAGAACAGGAAAAGCTTGAACTTAGTAGAAAACTGCAAGGTATGGTCATTAAAAAATCTCCTTAATTAGAGTAGCTTGCAGCTTTGTACAGCACTGTTTATACTGTGGGAAAAAAAAGTAAATATACCTCCTGGAATGCTTTCTAGCTGAAAAGAATTCTCTTCGTTATTTCTGTTGACAAATTAAGTTTCTGTTACTCTTCATGCCTGAAATACACTGTGTATGCAACTTCTTATGCTAACTTTGTTCTCACTGTATCTTGATCATTATGGCATAAACATTTCATTCTTAGAACTTTTAAGAGCTTAGTTTGTCCAGCTGACAATTACTGAAAAAACTGGCACTTAATAGTAATTTCCAGCTGTAGAATGCCCAGTGCAGGATCTTTTGGCATGTCCTAATTTATCAATAGTATCTCTTTAATTTCCTCAGATGTCAGGAGTAATTTGTCCCTCTCTCTTTCACCTTTTTCTAGAGTCCACCCAGACAGTGCAGGCTCTGCAGTATTCAACAGTGGATGGCCCATTAACAGCAAGCAAAGATTTAGAAATTAAAAGTTTGAAAGAAGAAATTGAAAAGTTGAAGAAACAGGTAACAGGTATGTTATAAGTACTAATGTAAAAACTGTAAGAGGAAAATGTATTTTGTCAAGGGGTTTTTTTTCCCTCCAATTGTAATTCTGGTTTTCCTTAGCTTTCTAAAAGAGTTTTCCAGTCTAGTTTTACTTTTCATTTTACTCCTCAGTCTTCCTTTGTAGGTCAGCATTTTCTCCAAATTCAGTTTAATGTGTGTTTTCTGAGTGGCAGGGAATAGTGAAAGGTGTTTTTCCATGAGAGAGGACACAATGGGCCATGAGGCCTCACTTCCAGCAGCAGAACTGACCAAAGAAAACTGCCACCAAAATAGGTCCTGCCTATAGCTGCGTGGCCCCTTTTTTGATCTGTGCATTCCCTGAACTCTCTCATTAATTTAATTACCTCCATTAAACAAGGCAAATGCTGTTAGAGAGAATTTCATCAACTTAAAATCAGACAAATCAGCACAAGGTGGGCAATAAAAGCATGTGAGGAAAGGGAGATGAGAGGGAGAAGAGCCACCTTTCAGCTGTGCTGTCAGTGAGCTATGATTGCTTACAAAACTGCACATCTATTTGCTTCTGAGACTTCTTGAGGATTTTATGAAAACTAAAGTTTTGGCTATCAAGTACCTCAGTACTTTAAGATTGAAAAGTGGTTTTGAAATCTGTGCAGTCTAACAGAATAATTTTTAAAATTAATGTTGTGCTGCCTTTCGGCAGAACTCCCAAACTAGTCAAAAAGCAAAGATCTACTTAGTCCAGTGTGTGTGTTTTACAGAGGCAACTGGAGACATTTAGGGAATGATCCATCTTTTTCCAGGCTTACTTTCCCAGATTCTGGTCAATTCATGTTTTAAGAGCTGAGGGAGGGCTTATACTGCACCACCATATTGAATATAGCTATAAGTGAACCATTTGCTGTCTATTTAGCTAATACCTTTCTAGCCTACTTTAAAGGTTAACTACTAGTATTCAGTATTCTTGATTTGATGTTCTGAATTAAGTTAAAGGGGATTTTCTCTCACAGTGATTCACAGCATAGGACTCCTGCTATCCATCTCCATAACGCTGTCTTTAAAATTGGATCTTGAGAGCAGAGACATCTCAAAAAAAGGAAGAAAGGAAGCACAGCAAGATTTTTTTCTTTTTTTTTTTTTTTTTAGGAAAATTAACAAGGTATCAGGTCTGGAACCAGAGCAACAGGGATGAAAATGCAGTTAATCTTATAGAAATAGGAAGATGTCTGTGTTTTGTGTGAGAAGTCAGTCACAAGTAGTGGTAGATACATCTCTATTGTATGTCTGTATTTACCTGAGGCAAAGGAAAAAGGAGCAGCCAGAAAGGTTGGAGGAAACTACAAAAAACATTTGTTCTGGTTTGTATTTATGACAAGATTTCATCCAGTTCCTGAAAGTGTCAGGAATGCCAGCAGTGACACCCACAGAAAGAGTAACTTGGGATTAACTTGCAGACCCTTCAGTTGATGTGTTTAGGCTCTGCAGCTGCCTGACAGGGCAGGAGCAGCTCTGTGGGAACTGCAGAGTGCAGCACATGGATTATAGCCTGTTAAAATTGTGTGCTCTGAAAAAAGGCTGCTACAGATGCACAGTGAGACAGCTGCTCTGGTGTGATGCAGCACTTTTGTATTGTACCATAGGCATTATTTTGGGATGGGAACGTGGCTTAAACTGGCTCAGAGAGGATCACTCTGGTTTGAGTGATGCCATGTTGGCACTACATCAGGACAAAGGTTTTTGTGAAATTTCTCTCCAGCCAAAATGTCCCTGCTCTTGCTGCTGTAATGTGGATAAAGACAACATGATCAGAAACCCCTGCTCTGCACCAGTCCTTAGCTCTGCTTTTGAGTCTTTGGAACCACTGAAAAACAACATTTACAAGAACAGCTTTTCAGTGAGACCAGCCGTTCATAGAAAATCATCAGGATCAGCTTTAAATTATACTTTATTCTTTACTATTGAGCTGCAACTTAGATTTTAGTTCATTGCTGAAAGTATCTTCCTTTGGTAATGAAAAAAAAAAAAGAAATAGTAAAAGTATGGAAACATTCCCCAGCACAATTGCTAGCCCTTTTCAAATTGAGAAGCAATCAAAGTCTGGTGAAGGTGGTTGATAATGAGGTTTTCCCTAAAGTAATTTTCTGCTTCACACCACATACATATTTTTGTATTTATTCTTAGACAGAATGTGTACTTTTGGAGCTCAGTTTGGAAGTGAATAATGGGATCAAATGGGGAAGATGTAGAATTGTCTACCCCATCCCCAGTCACCACACAACTTTGCCGGGATATACTTGAATGCTTTGTCTGATCCACCCATTTGTTAGAAAACACTCTTAAAAAGTAATTAATACAAGCAAAATTGATAAAATAAAAAGAGAATGCTCTATTTTGCTTGATTTTATGGGGGTTTTGAGATAGATTTAAAAACTATATTAATGACAGAATACAGAAACAAACCAAGAGATGGCCATGTCTGAATGCTTCCAAATGGAGGGGAGCTAGTTCCAGGTTTTCGGGATAGCCTTTAAAAGATCTCATTTTTCTACCAGATCTGATGAACTTTAAGAAGGTTCAATTCAGTTGCAGAGCTGAACTTTTTATGCTTTGGGCTCATCTCTTGGGCAGCTAAATGTAATGTAATAACATCGTACAGTGAGTGTTTGCATATATTATCTAAAATGTTAGTTACAGCTAGGGTGATTAAATGGAAAATTACCATTTACAACACATAGGTCACAACTAGCTTTTTGTTACCTTCTTTAACCTGTTTCACTGCCTCTTCTGAAGCTGTAAGAGTAAACACCTGCTTAAAAAGGTAATGAAGAATGAACTCAAAATTGTGTCAAATTCAGGAGTGTCACTGGAGGGGGCTTAGAAAAATACATTTTTCTTGTCTATCTGGTTTTCCAGGAAATGACAAGCTAGCATATGCTTTCAATTTTTGAGGTCAAAGTTATAATTTTTGTTCGCTAAGTTACATAGGAGAAAACTTTGAGGAATCTTTAATATTGCCAAATATGTAAAGGGCAGCCATGCAAGAAGAAAACAGAGCTGTGGAACAAAGTAGTTCATGCACAGAAGAGAGATTTATCTTGGCTCAGCAGAGCCATATATAAACTTTTTTTCACTGGTGACTTCAGAGTAGACTACATAAGGGAGGTAGTTAATAATTTCTGGCTTTGAGCTACATCTCTTATTTAAGTGCATTCTTTTAAAATTTGAAACAAGAGTCAGTGAATTAAAACAACAGTGAATATTTTTCTGGGTATAAGCTAATGGTATTAATTTGCTTATAAAAATCTTGTGTTTCAGAAATTAACCTTCTGAAAAATGTATGTGTTTTTATATTTGACTTCTCCAAGAGCCAGTCTCTTAGGGTGACATTTATGAAAATGTAGTTAAAGGCTCTCATTAAGAGTATAGATGGGTTCCTGTTCTTTGGGTAAATAGAAATGGTCTGAAGACTTGCCACAACTGAAATAAAAGACAACATGTCCAGTGATTTCTCAGAACTTGGAATTAAATAACCCTCATATATATCTTGCTTTAAAGTCTTGTTTTTAAGTAAAAACTACAAAGCAAAAAAACCTCTCACTTGCTAGAAATTTTCAGTTGCCATATTTTATGAATTTCAGTTTTTCTTGTAGAATTTGAGGGTATTTATATGACATTATTTAACTGTGCCATAGAAATTTACTGTCACTGCGTAACTGACTGTTGGTAAGAAACTGGCTGCAATAGTTCTCCTTTATTTATAGTAGTAATAAAGCAGATCACATAAAAACAAGTGGTTTTCACACCAGAAATAAGTGAAATCAGCTGAAGTTAATTTTAAGAGTATCGACAGGAGAACACTTGCCAGCTCTTGAGTGACCCATTATTTTTACTGCTTCTTTCTTGGGGAAATTGGAGGGAGGAGGGAGAGTGTTTATAATTACAGTGTAATAAAAGATGTATTATATATTACATCACAGCACATAAAAGTCAAATGTGTAAGTCGTGTTAAAGCATACATTACAGAATTATGTATAGAGCACGGTTATTATGATGGGATAAGACAAATTGTTATCATTTTCTGTGTTGTATTTCAGCAAGCTGTGACCTTCCATTCTGTTTCCTTAAAAGCAGGTAATGGCAGCTGAAACAACCTGCTCCCAATTCTAAACCAGATAAGAATTGCCTTATTTTATGATTCAGTGGAAACCAGAAAAAATACTGAAGGGGCTTCAAGCAGCTAGGCTATGCTATTCTAGAATTATGATTTTTTCCCCTAGAATATTTCAAATTCTGCTGCTTTTTCTAGAATCTGGTCAGCTAGAGCAGCAACTCGAGGAGGCCAGCACTGCAAGGCGGGAATTGGATGATGCTTCCAGACAAATAAAGGCTTTTGAGAAGCAAGTCAAAACGCTGAAGCAAGAGAGAGAAGATCTTAATAAGGTAAAAGCAATTTGTCAGCAACTCTTCTGAACCCTGCAGACTGTTTTATTTTTGTTCATTTTGCTTGTAACAACTTTCAAGTGTAAAACTAATGAGCAGATAACAAGTGTGTAGCATGACCTACTTAGCTTTCTGCTTTTTTTGCTGAAGAAAAGGACATTATTTAACACGTTGTCTGTATCACTGCTGGGTGGTCCTAAGTGATTGCTTCCAGACAGTGAACAACTCCATGATCCAAATTGCACAGTGGCTGCAAAAAAGATTTTATAGCTTCACATTAGGGTGATAATGATAGGGGTTACAAGCCAGAGTAGAGAAGAACTACTCTATAGACAATTTAATCTGACGTATGGGTGAAACTTCAACAGTGAAAAAAGGTGAAGAATATGGTATTAAGGCTGTGTCACAAAAGTGGTTCCAGAAGGGAGAGGTGAAAAATTGCCCAAATATGAAGATTGAAAAGTGATTTGAAATAACTACTGTTAAAGAATAATGGAATTTACTTCTATAAAAATCCCTCGTTTTCTTATTTATAACATACTGTCTTTCATGGCTCTTTTTTGTATTGATTATTATTTATTATTCATTATTAGATCAACCTGTAATCAGGTGTGAAATACATAAACCTGTTTTTCATCATGATTGTATTGGCCCAGTATTTTAGAGTCCACACTAAAGTTGATGTGCCAGCTGTGTTTAACACTGTTTCTTCTGACCCTTAGGGCTCTTAAAATTTTGAAAGCTGCCAGTTTGTCCCAGAAAGACCATCTTTCTTCTAAACCAACACATAGTGATTAGGACTTCTTTTTAAGAACTTTAAAAACGCTTTTAGATTTGCATGGATGTCAGCAGTGCCAAAGATTAATTCTTCCTGTTGGTATTCTTTTTATCCTGAAACTTGCTTCTCCTTGCTTCTTTGTTCTTCTGTGGTTTGACTGAACATCACTGAGCTATGTAAACTGTTGTGGTCCCTCACTGGTGGTGTGGTGGCACAAATCTAGGGCACAACAAGCTTTGTGAAGGTAATGTGCTGTAGAGTTATCACAGCACTGGCAGTGTTATTTCGTGCTGGTTCTTTGAAAAGAATACTTATTATATACTGCTTTTATTCACTGCAGTGTTTTGTTGCCTGAAACTTTATCTAGTATTTGATATGAAGGTACAAAGTATGGAAATCATATTTGCTATTGCAGGCCAGTTTTCAAAAGCTTTTTGAGTAAAAATTTTCATAGAGCAGAGTTTTTCCATTCAGTGCAAAAGCTTTTTTTTTAAATAATTTAACACTTGAGATTCTTGTAATTTATTTAAGTACTTTTTAAAAAACAATGCTAATGACATTTTTGCATTAAGAAAGCAAGGTATTTTTATATTGTAATGCAAGTGCTTGAAAACCAGTGTGTTTATCTGTCATAATGGAGTAGGTTCCTACTTGGTTTACATTTATGCAGTTTAACTAACTCTACTAGTGTAACACAAGCCTCTTTCCTTACTTATAGAGGCATGCAATCTGTTTTGTAGATGCATTCATGAAATTAAAAAAATCTGTAGTATCTATTCACTCTGGAAAAGGTGTTAGATGCGCATCCAAAGACAGAATTGGCCTTGTAGCTTTCTAGGTTTATTACTTAATTCTTTTTTTAAACTGTAGGAACTGGCAGAGTCTAGTGACAGATTAAAATCCCAAGCCAAAGAGCTGAAAGATGCACACAGCCAGCGGAAATTGGCAATGCAGGAGTTCTCAGAGATGAACGAGCGGCTGACAGACTTGCACTCTCAAAAACAAAAGCTTGCCCGCCAGCTCCGAGATAAGGAGGAAGAAATGGAAGTGGTGATGCAAAAAGTAGAAAGTTTAAGGCAAGAGTTACGCAGAACAGAGAGACTTAAAAAAGAAGTAAGTGGTGAGAAGACTGTTTAGACTCTATGAAATAAGTTATATGTAAGGTTTTCTGAGTCTTTTTTTTTTTATTTGTAAATCTTTAATTCTTTTGTTTGTTGTTTCAAACAGTACCAGCTTTGTTTTCTAAGAATTTCTAAGTGTTCAGTTTGGTGCTGAAGATTTCTCTCTCATATTGAAAACCATCAATAGATTTTGGACAAAAAAAAAAAAAAAATGTATACATACAGAATCCTATCCATTAAAAACGTATGTACTTTTGTAGCTGGAAGTCCAAGCTGAAGCTGCAGCTGCTGAGGCATCCAAAGACAGGAAATTGCGAGAGAGGAGTGAACAGTACTCTAAACAGTTGGAAAGCGAAGTGGAAGGGCTAAAGGTTAGTCTGTTTTGATATTAACACCTGCAAACTTACTAGTCAACTAGGACTTGGATCTGTTTGATTGCTTTCAGATGTAGGACAAAAGGGTTTTGTCAGTCTGTCACTTCAGTCAGTGCTAAATGTTAATACAGGCATGCATTGCATTGTTGCCCAGAAAAATGAACTTTTGCCTGATGTGCTACTCCTTAACACTCAACCATGTCTTACCACACTGCTTCCATTAATATTTATTTAACTTTACCTGTTAAAAGCTTGGGTTTTTTTAGCATAGGATGGTTGAATATTTGTAGGTAAGCCTGCATCTAGCCAGGTTTCTGTATAGGTGTTCTGCCTGCTGTGTTTTTCCTCATGTTTCCTGCAGAATAGATGTCAACTGATGTAACTGTAAAGGAACAGTTTTAGCACATTCTGCCTCTCAGCAAGAAGATGAGGCATTTTTGCCCAAGAACAGCATTGAGCATGAAGATTGTGTTTATGTTGGTGAGATTGCTCACATGTGCATGTGATTTTATGAGAAGAAATTTAAGGCGGCCAAGAATGTTAACTGTTATTTTATTCTGTGATTTAGCATTTTATGCAGTGCTTTAAAGAAGTTAGGCTTACTCAAAAATGGATTGAGAAAGTTTTTAATTTACATATGAGGATTGCTGTTCATTTACAGCGAAATCCTGTTCCAAATGTTTCATGCAGTAGGGTAATTCTAAACTTTTTGGGCAAAATGTGAGATTAGTCCTAATCTGGTCTTAATTTAAATCAACAGCCACGGGTTTTTTTATTAGAATTCTGTGGGACATTTATCAACATTGAGTTATGGCACAGAAAATTTGGTGGTTTTTTGCAAACATTCTTGTATTTGGCCTTCCTTTGCTAAAAGAAAATAAGGAAATCCATTCAATATGAAGTTTGGATTAGTAAAGTTTCTACTGCTGTGAATTCAGATTGTTATCTGAAAATTAACATGTGTTTCTTCTGCTTCCATGAATCTTTCCCACCAGCAAAGAGTTTGTATGACAGTTTAAAAGGCAAGAAGAACTTAGGGGAGATCTATTGAGAATAAATGATGTGCTGATTTATAACAACAGGGCAAGTTTATCAGAAGAGGAAAAGGGAATTTTAGCTTTCCTGGTAATATTTTACAATTCAGTAAGGACACTTATCTTGTGTGGTTCTTGTGATACTGCACTGTCCATTTAGTAAAAGCTCTGCATGGTTTCTTAGTTAAATTCAGGGAGCTCTCCTACACAAAAGTAAGTATTTAAAGAAGAAAGGAAGGCTCCTCCAAATGAGGAGAATAGAAAAGACCATATAGGCAGGTTAAGTGTAAACAGGATATTGAGGGCTAAATAAAGAGAATTTAGGAAGCACTTTGCAGTGGATGCTCAGAGTGATTGTGGGAAGTTCTTTAAATCCAAAGCAGAAAACCTCAGGAAACTCATGAGGCTGCTTGGGGATGGAAAAGGCAATCTCTGAGCTAATAGGGCTGTGGCAGAAATGCTCCACAAGGCTTTTGTGGGTCAGACTTCAGTGCTGAAGCAAGGGAGATTGCCACTGTCGGGGTTTGATGCTGGCTTAGTGCCAGGCACCCACAAAAAACTGTTCACTCATTTTCCTCTGCTGTAGCTGAGCAGAGGAGGGGAAATTAAAACAAAAACCTCATGAGTTAAGGATTAGAGGAAAAACATTGTAAGGACAAAACAGGCTCAAAACTTAAACAGTATAAGGAAAATTTATTATTAACAGAATGAAAAGTAAAAAAGGGCAATAAGAACTAAAATAAACTTTTAGAACACTTATTTTCTTCCCAGCCCCTCCCTCTTTCCCACCGACCACGCAAGGAGACAAAACATGGGGGTTTGGTCAGTGTTTCACTTTCTAAGAATCTTTCTTCACTTCGTTCAGGAAAAGGAGATTTTTCTTCTGTTGTGCCATGGGGTCCTTCCCATGGGAGACAGTTCTCTATGAATTTCTCCAGCCTGGTTTTAACTTTCACAAACAGCAGCCTGCCCGACCTGCTGTAACGTGGGTCCCTCCCACAGGCAAAGCAGTCTTCCCACAACTGCCCAACATGGGTCATTTTAGTTCATGGGGTTTAGTCTTTTAGGGATGAGCTGTTCTAGTTTGGAAGCAAAGGTTCTCTGTCTCTGGAAGCAAGGGTCTTCTCTCTCTGTTTGAGTTCCTCACTAGACTACAGCTCTTCAGCATCCACCTGCTCCAGCGTGAGCACTCTTTCTCATGGGCTGCGAGTGGATCTCTGCATCCCCCCGTGATACAGGGAAACAATTTGATGTATTACAGTCCTCACCATGGCTTGCAGAGAGAGCTTGACTTCAGTGCTTGGAGCACCTCCTCCCTCTCCTTCTTTTCACTGACCTCGGTGCTGCTATGTTGGTTCTACTCACACGTCCTTGCTCTTTTTCCTTTTCTCTGACTCAGAAGAAAATTGTTGTCCATAGGTATTACTGTTCTCAAGTTCTACTAAGTGAAAAATTCTTACAGAGCTTCACTACACTGACAAGGTTGATCTCATCTGAGTTCCATGTCAGGGAATTGTTCATCACGTTTTCCTCGCTGGCCACGTGGTCCCTGCTGGCACCACACGGGCGGCCCTGGTCATGCTGCTCCTGGCCTCAGCAAGGCCCCAGCCCCAGGAGGGCTCCAGCCACACGGTTTTGGCTGCCCTGCCCTGGCCACATGGGTGCTGCCAGCACTGGTCCTGGGCATGTGGTGTTGGCCACACAGCTGCTCGTGGCACTGGGATGGCTCCCCCAGCAGCACGGGGACAGGGCCCCCTCGCCACCCTTCGGAGGGGAGGAAGAAGGAGAGCTTCCTGCAGTTTCTCCTTTCTTAAAACAGCTTAAAAACATCTTAAAGCATCACAGAGGCACTGCCAGCTTTGTTAATTGGGCTAGTAAGGTGCCCGTCGTCAGAGCCTTCAGTGACTGGCTCTGTACCAGACATGGTGGGAACTTCTGGCAGCTTTCTCCAGCCCACCAAAACCCAACACAGCCACACGGTGTGTTCTTTGCAGCAGGGTGGGCAGGTGACCTGGGTGTTTCTGGGGTGACTGCAGGAAGCAGGAGAGCTGGCAGGTGAGTCAGATGTGAAGTCACCTGAGGGAAATCTGAAGGAACTTAAATGAGAAGAGAGCTGCTGGGCAAGATGTGAACCCTCTTATTACAGGCAGCCCGCTGTGCCACCGTGACTCTTGTTCAGATCATCTGGGGAGGTGCAGAGGACTGGGTGCAGCTTCCTTAGGAAAGGAGCAGAGGCTGTGCTAAAGGATGAGGTCAGACAGTTCAGGGATGGGGCAGAGCCTGTTGGGAAGAAGGCAGTGTGCCTTCTGTCAGGCCAGGTCCTGCAACACTTGACCTGCCGGGGTTCTGCAAACTTGTCAGTGAAGTGTGCGGGCAGAGGGGATCCTGTGGGTGTCATGTATTCAGATTTTCAGTAAAATCAGACTCAATATTAGTCAGCAGTGTGCCTGTTAGCCAAGGGGGGTGCATTAAAGAGCAGTTGTCAATGTGCCAGGAGATGCATTATGTCTCAGTTGCACCGTTTGTCCATTTGGAATAGGCATATATGAAAACATCTATTTGGAATATGTGCTTGCATCAATTCAAAAAGTATTCTCTGTTTACTATATCTCTCCAGTTCTCTAAGCCATTGTTCAATACCACTCGTCTTTCTCTTCTACTGCACCATCTCTCTTGTGGTTCCAGTAGTATCTTTTCATTGTGGTAAAAAATGTGCAATTCCACTAAAACATTTTATGTACCTGATAGATGATGTTGCAAAACCTAAACTTTTTCTGTGCTCCAATACCCTGTGTGTGTAAGCAATTCAGGATGTTGGGCAGTAACAAACAAGTCCCATAGTTAACTGCTTGTGCATAAAAGAAAATTCCTGTGCTTGCTTTTTAGAAAAAGAAAAAAATCTTTCTTTCTCCAAAGTACCTCCTGTTAGGATGGCATCTTCCTTCTCCAGTTTGCTGTTCTGCATCCTAAGGGCAGGATTTTACTCTTACATCAAAACAGATGGTTGTTTTGATGAGTTAGAGAGAACAGTGCAGTAGCAGCACATCTCTGGCTCGTACATTTAGGGAGTTTTGCAGTTTTTTGCTGATGCTGACAGCAAGGCCCAGCTTTCTCACTGAATTTGTCGTGGTAGAAATTCAGCTCATCAGAATGTTCTACAATGACAATTAGCTCTTAAAGCCTGTTCATAAATCAGCAAAAGAAAATTACCCAAAGCCAATCCCAATTAAGGGTGACTGAGAGGTTTTTAATATCTCGTGGTAAGAATGGAGGTATAATTAACAAAATATCTTCACTGTTCCTCTGGACAGTGTGACAAAGTCACCATAAGGAAGTAGATTTTCCAGTTACCTGCACTTAGTCAAAACACAGTGTTTTCATTAATTTCCTTTCTTTAGAATACCTTGATTTAGATACTTTAAAACACACCCAAAAAAAATTACAAACCAAACTGTCCATATGTTGGCATTAGAAAGTTATTTCCTTACGTGGATTTCAGTGTGTGTGGTGCCACTATCTCGTTTTGAACCTGATCTTGCTCCTCCTCTATGTCAGGGCAGGACATTGAGGTCTAGTGAGTGCAGCATTGGGTGCAAATGTGTATGTATCCTGAAGCAGTGTGTAAAGACTGTTGCAATGCCAGAGACCTCACTAAGAGAGCTATGAAACTTCGAAAAATAAAGTAATTACTCTTACTGTTTAAAGCTTGTTTTTCCCTGTTAATCCACTGTGATGTAAATGGTCAGTTTAAGTCAATAGGTCAGGTTTCCCTCCTGACTGAAACCAGCCATACAGTGTTTCTGTAGGTAGATTTTAGCCTTCAGTTAAGCCTCTGCTCATCTTAGTACAGCTTTTCCAGAAATTACTTTTCCTTCAGAAGGTATTAACTGTATATCCTACTCCTTATTCTGCATTTCTGAAAGCCACTTGAACTTGTTGCTGTCAACTGTGTGAGTGGAAGCATCAGAGTCTTTAATTCTTCGGTCACTTTCTGACTGTGTTTCAGGGGAGTCAGAATGTGAACAGAGATGTTTAAAGTGATGATCAAATTTTCAATGGGTTGAAAACTATTACTTCATTTAAATAACAAAATAATAGAGTGTCATTCAGATTTATGCTGTAACAAATTTTGAAAAAAATCTACTTATTTTTGTTTAACTCAAGGCTCTAATGGGATATTTTCTAAACAAAGACTTATGAATATCAAGTTGTTATTAAGCATCATTTTCAACATTCTTGAGTGTTAATTTGGGGCTGTTTATTTTAGCAAAAACAGGTTGGTCGCTCACCTGGGGTAAGTAGTATAGAACACCAGCAAGAGATCACTAAATTAAAGGCAGACTTGGAAAAGAAGAGTGTTTTCTATGAAGAGGAACTGTCTAAACGTGAAATGATGCATGCTAATGAAATAAAAAGTCTGAAGAAAGAACTGTGGGATGCAGAGAGGCAGCAGCTTGCTCTCAAGAAGGAGATCATGGTTTTGAAAGACAAGTTAGAGAAAACCAGAAGAGAAAAGTGAGTATTGTATGAAATTTACCTTTTTTTAACCTATTGATGATGTCTCCTAGTATTGTTCCAAACACCGTCACTTCCTTAAGTGTAGTGCAGACTGTTAGATTTTGGCTGAGCTGATGCCAGGGTTGAAAACAATCACCTTTAAAAACACAACAAAAAACTCCACATCCTTGTACTGAAACAGCTAATTTTACACCAGAACTGTGTTACTGGCTGACCATTCCAAGGGTATGTAACTTGAGTTACAGACTTGCAGCTCAGGGTAAGTTGACCCCTGAAGCTTATGTTGCACTTTAAAATGGCTTTTTCTTTTATTTGGTGTTTTCATCTTTTGATTCAAAACTGGTGTGTTAGAGATCAAGTATTGTTTACATTTCTACCAGCACAGGAACAGTCACTTAATGTGAGTTGAGGCTAATCCATGCTGGGTTCCATCCAGTGTTAACATCAGTCAGCAGACTACTGTGGGCGTAAGCTGCTTTATCTCCTCTGACATGGTAATTTGTCAGACCTGCTTTTTTCTCTCCCACACGGTGGAGCTTATAACTGGCCTTGAGATTGTTCCTTGAGGCATTCATCAATAAAATCAAGTTTTTCTGTTGGATGGTGTAGTAGTGGGAATAAGTTAAAAACTGAATGTGGTCGTGTTCGTTCATAAAAAATTCAGAATGCTTTAGAGACACTGACATAGATGAGTGTTTTTGCTGCTGTAGCAAGATGGCAAATGAGAGAAAGTGTGGAGAAGTCCCTGCTGAGAGCTTAGCCAAACTGCAGCAAGTCCTTTAAATATAAGTACTAAATTAAATACATTTTTTTTTCCAAGAAGTTTCTGCAAACAGAGGTGGAAACACTGTTTCTCTGATAAATTGTATTCAGCAGTGATCATAGATCACAGAGCCTAGAATGCAGTGCATGAACTGTTTCTTCCTAGCATGCAGCTGGACCTACTAACAGGACAGGAGTTTGCTGCTTTGTTCTAGGTGGAGAGGTAAAACTTGCCTCAGCAGCATGTTTTCATTGTGACACAACTTAATGGTCTTGCTGACCAATGAGTTACAAATGCACAAAGGGCCAGTCTGTCTTGTAAAATACAAAGGTGATGGTATGATACTCTTCTAAGTCCAGCAGTGTCTCAGGAGGAGAAATAGTCAATAAAGGATCATTAATACTTCTTTCTGCAGGCTAAACTGTTTGTAAAGTTCATACCACCAAGCAGTGACCAGACCAAAAACTCCTCCTTTCCCAATTCCAGTATTGTACAGCTGCAGACATTCTAACTAGATGTCCATCCAGTAAAATAACAAATGTTGATGTGCTTCATGCTAGGTAGTTCATGAACCTTTTTTCAGTCTGGTCTCCCTCTGTAAACAAAAAAAGAGCTGGGAACAAACCTAAAATGGGTGCTGTCATAACCATGTGTTACTTGCAGCATTTCAAGTGTTTGTGTAAGAAAATATTTTAAAGCCTGAGCAGCAGTGTGTCACATAACTGGTATCCAGCACTTGGCTCATCATGGGAAGGGCTGCAGCATCGTGTTAAGTCAGGTGTCCAGGCACATGATGAGTGATTGCTGAAGGCATGATCTTATCTGTCTTTTGTTAAACAAATCTGCAGAATCTCATGCAAGTGTTAGGACTGCACAGAAAGGCAGAGGTCCACCGTTCAAGTCAAGCTATAGTTTGACTTCTGCAATGTTGAAGGGAAGCTCAAGCACTGGGAGTGCAGGAATTGCTCTTGCTACTCAATATTTGGTAGTTTTCCTTAAAAGAACATAGATTTTCTGTTTCTGCTTATGCATATTGTTTTTAGCTTTTGTAGTCAGGCATGAAAAGCTTTTTGTGAGTCTTCCAGTAGAGAGGTGTTCAATATAAGCACTGAAAAGGAAGCACCTGGAGGCTTTGTGCTGAAATAAGTGGAATTATTTCAACAATAGGCTTGGGGTGGGCGTGGAGTTGAATTGTGCTTATACAGTTTGGCAAAAATATTTTAGTAGTCTAAAAATAATTTTCAGTGCATATTAAAAAAGATCTTGGTAAGAGGATGTGGTTGTATTACTTTGTAAGATGAGTGAATTACAGGTTATTCTAAGCAAGGATCGGTGAGACAAAATAATTTTTTTTGACAACATCTGTGTGTAGATTTCTGTGTAACTTACATGTTGGTGGTTTCTGGTTTGGATTTTTTAAATGGGTATTTTTCTTTGTTTCCTTCAATTTTAAGCTTTCTAACTTTTGCTATTTCAAACATATAAGTCTTCATGAGAGAGAAACTACCTTCCTGTACAAAATGATTGCCCTTTGCTGAAGTCTCATAAACTGGATGCTATTGAAGTTGGAAGCATAGGAACACAGTATCAGGCCAGTGATCTGTGTAGCACGAGATTGCATTTCTTAGAATTGTCATTAGGAAATGTTTCAGAAGAAGATGCAAGAAACTGTGTAAAATAAATCACATTTGCAGAAATTTCTTTCAGGCCCATCACTTCATGATAGATTTATAAAGCAGTGAGCTTTATAGAGCAGCATTTGCTGGTTTTAAATTTTGTTATATAAAGAAGCTTGAGGGCTGGTTGTTTCAGGTCTGTTTTTCTTGGTTTCAAAGCAGTAAGATAAAATATTTGGCCACTTGGTACAGATGCAGTAAAGAGCTGAAGTGACAAAGTGATACCATAAAGTAGTAATTCACATTGCTTGCATGTGGTTTGCTGCAGTTTTACTGATAAAAAGAAAGCTGGGTCGTGTAGGTTTCTTAACTTGAAGAGCAGACACATAGCTAAACGTTATGAAAGAAATTTGACGGGAGAGGAGGATGCCAGGCTGCAAAGCAAAAGCATTATTTGATCTTGCTGGCTGTCCAGGGTACATCTATGGAGTCTGTCAGAGTTCTGTAGTTTGCAGAGTCACTGTTTGGGTGTGATGGATTATAAACACATTCTCCTCTGTTTCAAATTTTTTGTCATTTCTGTATTACCCTGTAGCAGTCTGACTTACTGGAGTAATGACAATCACCAGCTGAATTAAGAATGTAAAATACAGAAAATTACAAATATGTTGGGCTCTTTCGTTAATCCATAGCTTCCTTAATCCACCACCATTTATGGCTGCTTTGAGCCCTAAAGCCTTAAAGGAATAAATTTAAGATAAATAGAGAATAAAAAAATCCTAAACAAAACCATGAAAGCTGCATAAAAGAAATTCATTAAAAATTAGTTTGGTCTTCTGGCTGCAAAATTAGCTTTGAATCTCTTCCTTGAAAACAGAAGCAGGACCTGTTATTAATTCCTATGACAGCCAGTGCTTTAATCTCTTCCTGCCTTTTCCCTGCACTGCTCATCATATGCATGGAATCCGTTGATATGAAAAAGGAGTGGTGGTGAATTTCAAACTTGGCATTTAAACAGTGAGATAGGATATAACTTTACTGGGATGAAGTGTTATGTTTCAAAGGATGCCTAGCAACGTAGAATTTCACCATGAGTCTAACATGTTGTACTAGATTTCAAAGAGTGGTTGAAGCACTAAATGAATTTCAAATTAAGAGTAGGAAATTCAAACCAGCATTGCTCTTAACTGGGTTCACTGTAACCACTGACATTTCTCATCTTTGAAGGGTGTTCTCTCAATTTGGCAAAGCTTTAGTAGTTCTGTGTCTCAGAAAAAGCAGCAAGAATGTAATTTATCTTTGCATTGTGCAAAATTCTGATTAGTATCTAGAAAAAAATTTGCAGTGCTCAAGACAAGGTTTGCCCGGGATTTTATTTTTACAGAGTTAACCTTTAATACTGGGCACATTTTCAAGTCTTTTCAGACTGGACAGTGGTATTTGCTGAGTGGATATTTCTGTATCTGTGGCATTTATAGTATAGTTCCATCAACCTGCTGATGAACTTTGTGCCAGTGACCCAAACAATTGGTTAAAAGGTGAACACAAGATGCAAGGCTAGTGAATCTGAAAACAGTAGCTACAAGGTGGGAGTTACATATCTAAAACATTTCTGTGCAGCACTTGAAGGAAATTCCGTGGAGTTTCTGGGCAAACAGAGGGCCTGCAGCTTCATTTGTTTTCAGGTTCTCACATTCATTGTGCAAGATCAAAGCTGATACTAAGCAGAATCAACCAGGGGTTCTCCTTCACTGGAAAAAATCTATGGGAGAAGGGAAGGTTTGGGGGAAACAGCTACTGTGAAACTTTCTCAGGAAGAATGGTCCAGACTTGCTGTAGAATCTGGTGATAATAGAAATGTGAAAGTTATCCATCTGCTTTTTGCTCATAGTGAATATATGATACCTGAATTAACAGTTCAGATGTGTCTTCTGGCAATTCTAAGTTGCCCAAAGACTAGCCCCATACAAGCTTTTCTCATCAGAGACCCAGCCCCAAGTGCTCTAATTTAGCTTCTGTATGCTCTGGTTTCATGTGTGGTCATTTTTGCCTGTCATTCTGTGTGAAACTTGGAATTACAGAAATGTGTGTGTTAAAATAATGTTCCTGTGAGCTGAGAATGTACCCTGAGCATTTTACAACATTGATGCACGCTTTGGTCTGCAGGATTACAGCTGCTCAGAGTTCAAACGATACATCTGAAGAAGAAAATTTGTATAAGTGGGTTGATAAACGTTGGCTTGGTGGAGCTCTTGCTAGTTTTGTACTGAAGGGTTCTGTGCTGTCTAATTCTAAAATTCAGCAGGTTGCCTTGTAGTCCTAAGATGGTGGTATATTAAACTGCTTAGTTTTAATAGGCTGTGCTATTATAACTGTAGGACTTCCCTGCAACATGTTGTGCGCATTGATCTCTTTGTGTTTAAGTGAATAATGGGGTGAGTTAGAACAGAAAACTTTCTAATTCTACTTCACTTTATTTCTCAGCCAAAGTGAAAGAGAGGAATTCGAAACAGAGTTCAAACAAAAGTATGAACGAGAAAAGATTCTGCTGACAGAGGAAAACAAAAAACTTACAAATGAACTTGATAAGGTAAGTGCTCATTAGTTGAGCCCTGAATTTACAACTATTGTGTGCTAGGTACAAATTGGGCAACATGGAGCTGCATTGGTTATTCCTACCTTTTAACTAAAAGCAGAAGTTGATGTTACACAAAAAACTGGTGATGAATATTAGATATGAATAGAGTGTCTACGTGCATCTGAACTTGAGAAGGCATGTGCATGTATATATATATATGTATATATATATATGCATATATGAGTATTTATGTGTGGGAATGGAATTTAGATGGTGTTACATTTTGATAAGATTAATTCTAGACAACACTGTAAGCCAACAAAAAAGGATGATTTCATTGTGTGACCCAAATATAAAAGCACATAGTTAATGATGTGAATACTTAGAGTACATTTGCATGTCAATTGTTTGAAATGCCAGGGCCCCTCCTACCTTTTGAGATTAAGTGTTACTTTGAGATATTAAAAAAATACAAATGATGAGGCATATTAACTGAAGTGTGTTGAGCAAGTAATAATTATGATTCGTGCATTTGGATTGTCTCTTTATTGTTCATTTGGCAGGTTATTCAATTTCATTGTGCATTATCCAAGTCTTGCTAAACTTGTCTATTCTTTTTTGTAATGCATTAGATTTTGTAAAAATATGATGAAAGTACAGTGTTCTTCAAAGTAAGCATGTTTGCATGTCTGTGCTCAAATTAAAGTATATTTTCATATATATATGAGACACACCATATATATGCCTGTATGTAGGCTGTGTCCAAGAAAGCTAAAAAAGCCTAGTCACTTTGATAGTTTTTCTGCTTTCTCTCTCCCCGCCTTAGCTTTGTATTTTTCTTGTCAAATGACACATAATAAGTAGGCATATTTAAATTATAAGCCCATTTAAATGATAAGTAGAGTGTGGAGTTATTAATATTTGGAGTAACAAGCAAAATAGATTTTAAATTGGCTATTCTTTTATCATTTTGAATTGTTAATATATTTCAGTACTAAAAGAAGCCTTTCACCTGAGATTTATTCTCCTAAGCAGGCCTTCCTCTAAAGTCTGTCTGGTCTCTGATTCCAATTTGACTTTGTGAATAATTACTTAACATAATGAAGGTTTAGTTCCCATTACCAGCTTGGGTTAGCTGTGGCTTTTGTCTTGCAGAATGTGCCTGTATGAATGGCAGCTATTTGAATGAGAGAGGTTAATTGCTAGGTATAGCATATTGTACTTAGAGATGTGCATTTAATTTCAATTTCCCTGTCTGCAAGTAACTAAAATGAAAAATAAGGGAATGTGAGACACCTGGAGAATCTCAGGACTGTCTCATGTCTGTATCTGTTCAGTCTCTCTCCATGGTTACTAAACAAGGGAGAGGTTCGGCAGCCTTATCTGAGCTGTAACAATTTTTATGCCTTTGCTTTGCTCTTCTAGTATAGCTTTTTCTATACAGAACATTCCACACCAATATGGTGCAAAGCAAAAACCTTCTAAGAGTTGTAGAGGTATTTGGAGACTAATTCTCAGAAAACTCATTAATTTGGTAGAGTGAAAATGTAGTTCAAGTCTTTAAAAGTGGCTTTTCAGTACAGCTAAGGTCATACATAAAAAGAGATTCTGGCTTTTATTGTTACATGGTGTTTATTGTGATGGCCAGTACCAATTTCTAAAGCAGATGCAAGGTGTGGGAGAGGGGAACATGTGGTTTTGAGTCTGCACAGAGATGGAGTCACAGCAGTTTATATTTTTAACGAGTTGTTTAAATTCTCCTTCAGCTCACCGCCATGTTTGAGAGACTGAGTATGAACAATCGGCAGCTGGAGGAAGAGATGAGAGACCTGGCTGATAAGAAGGAGTCCGTGGCTCACTGGGAGGCCCAAATCACTGAGATCATCCAGTGGTGAGTACTCAGCTCTCAGGGCATTACAGAATCCCCTCAGTATGTGGTGGGGCTGCTGCTGAGTTTTTGTCTTTGCACATGGAACTCGGGAGCGCTGAGGTGAAACCTCACACCCGTCTGGGATTCTGCTGGGGTTTTGGCTGAGATTTTAATAATATACAAATCCAGAAAATTGTGTTCCTCCTTAAGAGTGAAAGTGTCTCAGCAAATAGAGCTTTTCAAAGTGCAGGAGAATCATAGCCATTGGGTGTGCCTTGTGGCTGTGGAAGAATGCTGAAAGGAATCATGTGCTGAGCTCACGCCTCAGAGAGGGAACAAGCCTGGGAAAAGCAGTGGCTGAGTGTTTGTGTCTCAGCATTAATTTCCTTCATCTGCTTGGCATGTGGCAGAATGGAACAAATACAGTGCAACTTTTATGTGATTTTTTTACAAGGAGAGTGTTTGAGACTACCACAGAGCCAGTCAAGTGATGTTTCTAATGGTACTTTTGCTAAATAATGATGTTATCTTTCTAGAGTCTTCTGTCCAATTCTAGTAAATTAAGGAGAAGAAAAAAGGTTGAAACTATTAAGAGAAAACGACTGTGTATTCTAAGTTTTTCATCTATCTTTTTTTTTCCCTCTTCATGCCTGCTTATCTCTCCTCACCTTTAATGGTCCATTGCAGTGTTTCACATCTACAAAACCAGTTTGCATTCAGACATTTTATTTTACAGATCATCCACTTCTAGGAAAACTTCATTATGACATACTAGTGTTTTCCTGTTATTAATTGATTATTCTCTCCCCCTGTTTTTCCTATCCCATGTTAGTGAAAAAATCTAATTTGTTGTGTCCAGGGAAAAATGGGGAACATTGTTTTAGAGAAACCTAGTTTGGTACTGTTGTAATGTTAGTTCAATTTCATTGTCTTCATATAGAGAAGTTTGACTTTTGAATGGTGCCATGTGAACACATAACAAAGCATAAGGGCCATCCTCCAGGTTTCCAGTGTGTTTTAAACAATGTTTGTTGCATAAAATTATGTAATGCTGATATGTTATTCCATCGTGTCTCAAGGCATTGTATTTGTAAAAGTTGAAAAGTTTAAAGGGTCCACTTTTTGTGTGGACCTTTTAAATTTTGTCTCTCATAGTGGTGATAGTAGTGGACAATCTGAGTCACAGAAATTTAAAACTGTTAATTAACTGTTAATTTAAACAGCTTTTAATTTCTGGCCAATTGGAAATGTTTATTCAGAAAAAAAATCAAGGTAACAAGTGAGACAAGTCTGTAATTTTACACTCCTTATTGCTTTAAGGTCATGCTTATCTGTCATAATGCACCAAGATAATCAAACACAGTTTTTCAGATTTCCATGTGAAAACAGTCATAAAACTTGGCAGTTGTAGGAAAAGGCAAATCAGAATTAAATGTGGATTGTTCCATTTAACACGATGTAAAAATGTACCAACAGCCACTAAGAATGTACCTTCTCTTTTACTTTTATGAGAGTGTTTAATATTTTAAGATGTATTACTGATGTGGTTCAGGCAAATGATAAAGTATTTTTCATGTTAGGGTAAAGAGTAAAATGGTTTGAGCTTGAGGTTTTTGTTATCTCTGAAGATACTAAGTGAAAAAAGATCTGGAACATGCAAGACTAACTTTCTGAATAACAGTCACCATTTTACTGATCCCTTATGATAATTTAGTGTCTTCTAAATAGTACAGAACTAAAAAGTAAAAAATTATGTGAAAAGGAGAAAATAGAAGTACTAGGGCAAGCATTTAGGGAATTTAAAAAGTCTGGCTTGGTTCCAGTTTTTCATCACTAAACACATCTGAATTTTCCCTCCATACTTTTCTCTGCTTATGTTAAATTTTCTTCAGCTATGTGAGGCCTTATCTTGGGTCACATTTTTTCCTTGTTATGTTTAGATTTTTCCATGTGTTACCCAGATAATCTGGTCATGTCCAACTGCTGTTCATAGAATTCAGCACTGCATACTGAAAGTAGGCCCTTCTCTGGGGAGCATGGGTGCTATAGAAAGTATTAAAGCATCCATTATAGTGATAAATATTTTAAAAGGAAAAGAAGAAAATCAACACCTAGTTTTCTCCAAAACTTGTCTTGTTTAATCAGTCACAAGCCTGTGTTTTCCTCAGAAGAGCATGCAGTTTAAATCTGTACCTGCCCACATCTTCAGTGTGACAGTGGAATGCCTTGGAGCTAGCAAAGTAGGGGAGACTTCCTGGGCTCCCTGTTCAAAACTAAACAGATTTCTCACACAATATTGCATTGAAACATGTATTCTGGGTGCATTAAAAACTTAATGTCCTTAATGTCTTAAAAACTGCAATGTCCTTTTTGTACCATGATCCAGGGAGGGTAGGAGGCAGGATGCAGGAAGGATGGTCACTGGGTTTGTGAATGGGTCGCTCAGTGGGCTGTTCAAGGGACTTGTTCTAGGCCTGTTTTGAGTAACACAAGCTCAAGAAGTCCCTAAATTCTTTTAAGTGCTTTGCCATCTAATGGATACCTCTCAAGAAATCTTTTCCAATTCACACTTTGGATGGTTAAGATTTGTCACTTTCTTCATGATTCCTGCAGCCCTTCTAAATTGCTGTTTCTCTCAGATTTTATAACTCATGAGGAATTCCAATGGCTTATCGTGTTCCCTTTAGCCTTTCCTTGCTCTTATACTCTATTGCATCTTCTTTAGGGGTAATGTATGAAAACCTTTTAATCTTGCTGTTGTTATCTCAAGATCCCATAAACAAGGCAATATTTTAGTATAAACACTTGAATCAAACTTTCACTGCAAATTCTATTGTGGACTCAACAGACCCTCACAGATCATTCAGCCTTAATGGAGCTATTATATTGACGAGTTTATATTAGCCAAATCACTCATCATTCCTTGACAAGAGTAAGAAATACTGAGGCTTTTATAGTTGGCTTTAAATTTTCCTATGGGAGATGGGAAAGAGATTAATTGCACTGGAGGTTAATGCAGTCACTTTAAAAAGGAATATTTTAAATAGCCGTGGTACCATGTTTCTGTGCTGTGCAGAAAGGAGGTCGCTGGAAATCTTGGTAGTGATTCCCAGTGTACTTGGCAAGAACCTTAACTTGGGAGGGATTAATGTAACCTAGTTGTAGAAGTCCTAAGGTAGAAAACTCAATAAACCCCATGGCTAGAGCTCAAGAAGTCTGTTTTTATCACCACAGGTTGAAAAGGAAGCCTGCACAACCCATTCAGGTGGATAATTCCATATTGTTGAGTATTGTTTGTGTGGATGAGCTGAATCCTCCCTCTTTTACCTATGGAATGGATATTAGGCTTAGATTCAGCTGGCCAGAAGCTGTCACCATTGTTTACCAGAATATTCAGTTCATATTTTACTTATCAGCCAGATTTTTGTACTAATGTTGATTTTGTCTCTAATTGATTTCATTGAAAAAACCCCCAAGACAAAACCACCTCCCCCCCCCAAAAAGTACCAACTGCCCCCTCCCAATACTTCTAAATTAAATCAAACCTAAAAAAGCCCCAAAATTTGGGTTGGGGTCTTTTTTTGGTTGTTTTAAAATCTGTTTACTCTCAGGAAAAAAAAGCACACACAAATTTTGGATAAAAAAAGTAGCAAAAATTCTGTGCATATTGAACTGTTAAGAAACTGAAAACCTGTAAAATTCTGAGATGTCCTGTGTTTGAGGTAAGAATAGTCTGAAGTTAATTATCTCTAAAATAGAAATTCTGGAGGGCAGGGTGAAATTTCAGGGCTCGAGAGAAGAAGGAAGTGTTAAAAATTTTTAGAGAAGTATTTTTAAAAAACAGATTTTATAGGAGACAGCAGGGGAAAAATTAAAAATGGGGTTAGAGGCTTTGAGCATAGTGGTATGACAACAGAAATTTAAAAGCACTGAGAGACTAGAGGAGTCATGACTCTCAGATTTCCTTGGGGTTTTTAATTCAGGTTAAACAGAGCTTGGTGTAAGGCCCCCAGGCTTTAAGACCACTTTTGCTGAGCAAAATTCTCTAGTCCTCTGGGTCCATTTTGTATTGTAAAGTACCCCAGCTGGAGACCCACTGAGCATCCTGACAAACAGCACACAGATAGCAGCCAGTGGTTATGTGAAGGTTGTCATGATGTTGGCTCCTAACAAAAAGTTACATTTAATTTTACAGGAATTTGTACCATATTGCTCTTCTGGGTTCTTTGCATTGATGAGCTAAGCTTGCAAGGGCAATTGTATCTGGAAACAGAACAGTTAATTGAAATTTTCAGTAAAGAAAGAAGGGACTGGGTGGAACCTGAAGAACTTTCCTTCCTTAGGTCTCTTGCTGTGCTTGTCAGGGCTCTCTGTCAGAATGAGGACAAGGAGAGCAGCATTAGTAAGAGTTACTTTGCCATTCTTGCTCTTTTTTTCTTTAATTTGAATTTTTTAAGCCAACCAAATGGAACAACCCCAGCAAAACAGTAACAAATAAAAAAGCTCCAAGAGCTCTTGGGTCCACATAATGTTTATTCAAAGTATGTCATTACTGAGAGAATTTTGCCATCTAGTGGACAACAAAACCACCTCAGGTCCAGATTTTACTGCTTCAATTCACTGTCTTCTAGAGCCTAGAAGGAGTTCCCCTTGAACTCAATAGAGATATTTGTAAAAATTTACTTCATATTTTCATTTTCTAGATTTCTTCATGTTTGTGGAACATCCCTCTGAGGTTTTTGCACGTGCAGCATTTCAGCATTTAGAGCTTGATGGTAGTGTGCACCATAAATGAAATAAATGAGGTGTTTCCTCAGCTTCCATCAGGAAGGATGTGGCATCATAAAAATGGATGTAGTAATTGGACCCCTCTTTTTCAGCAAAGATCTTAGGTATCATTAAAACTAGAGAAAATTAAATGCTGATTCCTAAATCTCTTTCACTTCTCATACATCAGGAAAATTTACTCTCACCTTGAGAGCTTCACATTCTTGTTATTCTTGCATTAACATTTTTCTTTTTACAGTATATTTAACCATGCACTCACCACCCCCAAAGAGCATCTTTAACTACTTCTCCCACCTTCTGCCCACTGTTACAGACACAGGTCTGTGTAGGCTCAGGTTACCTGTATCTGGTTGTCAAAATGTGTCATCCAGAATGTTAGGGGACAAGAAGTTGGAATGCTGCTTCCATGGAGTTGTGATGTGCCTTGGGAAAAAAAGTGACTCATTAATATAAAAACTCTCACCAACTCTAATAGTCAGGACATGCAGTGTTTTCCTAGGTTCCTCCCCACCTCCTGAACTAAATTATAAGCAGGAGACAAAGAGGAGAAAGCCCAATAAACATTTACTTTCTCACGTTGGGTGTGCGATCTGTGGAAAATGGTTGCTAATTTGCTTTTGCCTCCTCTGTATTACAGCAGTCTGTCTTCCTTAAGTAAACCTTAAACTGCACACCCAAAAGTCACCACAACCTGCAGATATTTAGCCCGTGGCTTTCATGGTGTGATTGTGCCTTAAGGCCACTGTGGGAAAGCTCTTCAGTTCCTCCCTTGCCCATGACAGTTCACAGTATGTCTTTCTTGCCTCCTGGCAGCTATCTACAAATCTGTGTTGAAACTTACACTTTTATAATTAATGGTAAACTTGCAAGTAGCACCATTTCCATGTTCTCTGTGTGTGTGAACCCCATAGTATCAACCAGATAAACTTACATTGCCTTTAGGAACGAAGGGAAAAATACTTTCTGCTGGAAGGTCACTGCAAGACAAAATCAACCATCTGGAGAACTCCAGTGCAACATCCTTAGGATTTGAGTTACTTTTAAAGATCAGGAAGCAAGGATAAGTCAGTTCTCATGAAACAGAAAGAAGTATTTTCCCACTTTTCTGTATTTTATTTAAAGCTATTTGAGTTTCAGTACTTAGAGCAGATCCTAAAAATTTCAGTGTTTGGTGTTGACAGACTTAACTGTGATCAAGCTGTGGTATTACCCTGCTGGTCTCTGAGGCAGCTCGGGGACTTGCATAAGACCTGGTGTTGCAGAACTGAGATTGCTCTTCTGTGGGCAAAATGAATGTGTCTAGAGCCAGGCATGTAAGGAAATGGGGTGGGAGGGGTGATGTTGGGTTGTTTTCTGTTTGTTTGTTTTAGGTTTTTCATAAGGTACTTTGTTTCAGTGAGTTAATTTTTTAGCAACTTTCTTTTCTATGTTAACACCTGAGGCAAAGTGAAGAAAGAACCTTCTGCTGTGATTAATCACCGAAAGTTGTTGTTCTTTCTTTGTAACTGATGATCAAAGAATCTGAGAGGCAGGCATGTCTCCTCCTTGTTGTCTTTACACCCAGAAAACATGTCTTGTTAGAAAACAAGCTCGGTGGATGAGAGAGCCTCTTCTGGCTCACACTGTTTAATAACATTAGAAGTAGACTCTCCCTGTTTAATTAGCATTTCTTGAAGTAGCATCACTGTTTACCTGCTAGTTCTCATAGTCAGTTGGTACAATGAAGTTAACCACGAGTTCCAGTATTATCTGGACAACTGAATTGTTAATTACTGGTTGTGATTTTTGTCTTCATTTGCTCCCTAAAAATAGATTGGAAGATTTCTCTCTCACAGTCTCAATTTCAGGTAGCTGATAGGTATTTCATTAATTTTCATTCCTTGTCTTAGTGGTGCATATTGTTTAATGAAATTCCACAAAGCAGCAAAGAATTAGTTCTGTGTGGTTTTCTGTTTGGGCTTTTGTTGTTGTTTTTCTCCTCATGTTTTATGACTCTCTTTGTGTTCTGTATTTATCTGTTTCTGGTTGTTAGCTTGTTATAGGGACTTCTGTTTTTCTTTGAATTCTTTGGTTAAAACACCTTATTTTTTCTTATGCAATTGTTTAGGGTAAGCGATGAAAAAGATGCTCGAGGTTATCTTCAAGCCTTGGCCTCTAAAATGACAGAAGAGCTGGAAGCCCTGAGGAACTCCAGTTTGGGTGCTAGAGCTACAGTAAGACTTTAGTTCCATATGTCAGAAGGGTTTTTGCTTGAAAAAAACAGTGATTGAGTAGTTTCAGCTGCAGCAATAATTTGTCTGTAGACTCTATGTTAATCAACAGTTAAACTTTCCTAGAGCTTCCCTTGTGAATAACTGAATACCAAATTTATTGTTTATCAATCAATTAAACACAAATGTCTGTATAATGTGATTTTATCTATGTTATAGTTCAAGTAGCTACTTTATAATCATATATGAATTGTTGAAGGAAATAATGCTTTTGTTCATGAAAACCTTCAAGTCTTTCACTTGTGAAGTGTGAATATCCTTCATAGCTGTCATCTGAATTGAGGCACATCAAAACTAGACTTTAAAAATCCCTTTGTCTTCGAGATGAGCATAAAACTTTTGTCTTGCCTACTTGTTACTTGAGTTCAGAAATACCACTCCTAACATTACTCTTAATTTTAGATTATTTTGGAATTAATGAACTCCTATGTTAAGGGCATAATAGACTGAGGAATGTAGTTGTTTAAGGTAGTTACATTCCTCATTTTCAGCTTCCTTTCCTCTTACTCTTTCTACTCCCTTTTTTGATTCTTTCTAGGACATGCCCTGGAAGATGCGACGCTTTGCAAAGCTGGATATGTCTGCAAGGCTGGAGCTCCAGTCTGCTCTTGATGCTGAAATCCGAGCCAAACAGGCTATTCAAGATGAGCTGAACAAAGTCAAAGCTTCCTGTATCTCTACAGAGTGGTAAGACTGAATTGTTCTGATGCAAATTTACTTTGATACCTCCCAGGAAATGTCATCAAATCATTACTTTATCTGCCTTGTCTGTCGAAATTGATCATGATGATATGCCAGTTTCATACACCCGGAGGAGAAAAAAAACATAATCTCTCCTCATTGTTTGAACAGCTGAAAACTTACTGGGGAAAGCTGAAATCTTGAAGACTTTCAAAGGGAACACTTTCTCTTTAAAAATGTGGTCTCTCCTAGTTGTGATAACAAATCCAAAGCAGAGTGTGAGTTTGTGTGTTAGAACATGCTCTTTTCCATCCTGCTGATAGCTACACTGGGTTAGCTGACTAAAATCAGTGATTTGCACAGTAAGAAGTAATAATGGTTATGGACTAGTACAAATTCTTGTATTCCTTCCTCAGACCTCTCTCATTCTCACTTCTACCTCACACCCCCACAATGGAACTTAATTCTGAGCTGAGTGAATGCCTGAAGCAGGGGCTTGGCAGGAAGCAGTTCCATTTTTCTAGGCATCCAGCTTCACCCCAGCTCAGAGCACTGGGGTGTTCTGCAGCTTTAGGAAAGCAGTGGGATAGAGCTAAAATCCAAGTATGTTACCTGTAAAATGGGAACATCTGGTTCACCTACCTTGAATGTTTTTCAGGCCAGGTAATGTGATGATAGGCAGCACTAGAGATTGTTTAAGAACAGGAGAGCCAGTTTGATGGGCAAGAATGAGAAATGTGCTCAAATTGCAGAGTAGTGTTACCTCTCATCTGTGAGTCAGAAAGCAGTGAAACAACTAACTGTAAAGGAAATGAGAAATAAAATAGTTCAACTGAATCTGTTAGTATCACAGATACTTAATTAGCAAATAAATTTTATTGAAAAACAGGACTTTTTAAAACATAAAAATACATACAGTCTTTTTTTCTCATTTACAGGATGCAAGCTCACACAATTATTTAGAAATCATAAACATGAAAAACATGAACCTGTTTAATAGATAAATTGTTTTGTTCTGAAAACTAAATAGGTCCCAATAGATTTATTCTGGCATTTGAAGACCAAGAACAAGAGTGACTTGTATGATGGCTTCTCAATCCTTACATACATTTTCTGTGTTCTTTTGAAGTAAATTGCAAGAATCTGAGAAGAAGAACATGGAGCTTCTGGCAGACATCGAAAGGCTGAAAAAGGAGACAGAAGAGCTTAGATCAGAAAAGGGTATGGCAACTGATATCCAAGTCAGTAGTGTCTCACGTTGGTGGGTACATCTTATCAATCAAGTGTCACCTTTAAACTGAAATATGATACCAACATGAGAACACAACACTTGATTGATAAGATGTACCCACAGCAGATGCATTTGCACTTCTAATACTTGCAATACACCTCAGTTTTGTTGGTACCTTTGAACCAGTAAGGTTTTATTTGAGTTGAGACTGCACTGTTTTTATTTGGCCTGCGTATGGTGATTTACTGCCAGAAAACTGTTAGAATATAGGTGTGTTTCTAACCTTTTCTCCTTTATGGTGGGTGAAGGTATTTAGACATCAATCCTGAATCACAGTGTTCATCTATGAGTGTTTTGAGCCTGCCTACACAAAGAGTAAACAACTGCAGAGGAATTCTCAGCATTTGTTTGTTTCTGGGATGACTTCATTGATAGGCTTTGCAGCCACATAGTGAGCAGTGTGGTCATGAGTGCTTTGCTGTGGTATTAAGAGTATGTTCTGGGATTACTGTTGCATCTGTCCAACAGTATTTTGCATTGTTGCTGGGAGAAGAGACTTTTTTGGTAATTGTGCAATGAAAAAAATAACTCATTTATGAGACGATTAATGATTTGGCTGATTCTTTGCTGTTTCTGTAGTAGCTCTAATATTTGTGTCTTATGAGTCACATGGGAAGAAGTATTTTTCAGGCCAAATGGAATTACCTAATTTTCTGTAGGGAACTATGTGAACTCCAGAATTTCAATACCCTGGCAGCAGCTGCTGTATTGGGATGTCAAATATTTTTCAGCCTTTCCAGCTTAATGGCTGGTCAGTCATTAAAGTATTACAGTTTACATTCATCTCCTGTGTATAGGCCTCCCAGTGCTGATTGACTGGTAAAAATAATTTAAGCCTATACAGAACATTAAAAAATTGTGCCAATTAGGAAATAAGACTTAGGGAATTTTTATTTCCTGATCTTGATGCTTAGCACTGACATCAGTATTATGCTTCCTCCCAGTACTTGGAGAGAAGCTTCTCATAGCATCTCCTTGGAGACAAAAATACTTTGTTGTGTTCAGCTTTCATTTATGTGTTCTTGAACTTTCTTAAATATTATGCATGGTTTCTTGACTTTTGAAATCTTCCTTTGTGTTAAATAATGTTACAAATTTATAATTCATATTTTACCCTGTATTTTTTTCCAGTGTTTAAAACCTTATTGTTTTGGTGAGATAAACATTTACTCTTGGCTGAAAACAAACAAGCAAACAAAAATACTGTTCAAGGAAACAACAGTCATGTTTCTTAGCAGAATTACATTAGTAATATTCTACTGCAAATATTCAAACAGTCTGACAGAAATACACTTTAATCTAAACTGTTATCATCTTTGGATTTGGTTTTCTCTTACAAGAAGAAATATATTGCTGTTTGAATCATGAACTGCATAGAAGATTCCAATGTAGTCAGTGTACAGTGGCAGAGCAACTTGCAGTGTGTGGAAATTGACTTCTAGGAAGGGATTATTTGGATTAGCACCTAATCCTTTCCTGTTTATAAATATATTCCAGAAATTTAGACGGGTGGGTTAAAAATTGCTGAAAGTATTCCATAAAGTAGTCAGTAATTTGAAAATCGGTTTTACTGTTTGACTGTGATTTCAGTGTATTTATATTTTAGAGAGGAAAGGGTTCTTTGTAACTTCATTCACTGTGGGCTATATTTAGAGCATATAGGGTTCTATGGCTAAATAGAGCAAGACACTGACATTTTTTAACAAATAGATAACTTCTGATAGCATCATTCTTTTGAGATGCACACAGTCCTGCAGGCTCTGGGCATAATAAATATATGTATATATGTGTATATAATGTGTTTATAGCATTGAGAGGAATTAGTACACATCTGTGAAGCATACACACCCACGCAGCAACTTGAATTAGAATAGAGGAAGAAAAAAAAAAAACAGTTGGAGTAAGTTAAAGTAAGAGCCAAGGTGTGCCAGCCTCTGCAGCTCCAGGGGATGCAGCATTCCCTCTCCCCTCGCTGCCTGAGCATCACTTAAATGATGTGGTGTGACAGAGACATCTGAAGCTTCACCCAGGACTGTGTTCCTGCTGGGCACTCAGCAGGGAGAGGTGGCAGACAGGCACAGAGCATGGCTCAAGGAACCCACGTGGCTGGCAAATGCAGCGCTTTTTATGGCTCCAGCTGCTCGGGCGCGGTGGGATGTCCCATGTGTGAGCAGAGCAGGGATGGCACCTGCTGCATCGGTGTGTGGTGCAAATGGACATGGGCACCTTAGAAACCAGTGCCTCCTGCATAAGAGACATGTACATACAGCCTGTTTTCACAGGGAACTCACACCACACACATCCTAGCTTGGGAAAGGGTAATTAAACACACACTCATCCAGTAAAAAAATCCTCAACTCCGGAAAACAAACCAAATGTGCAGCTTATTTCGAAAATTGTAGGTGATTCAGGTGGACACTCAGAACTCTGATTCAGCAAGGCAAAGGTCCTCCATGGAAAGGTCATTTTTTCTGTAGCTTAAAAACCTGCTGCTGTTTTCTAGGTGTAAAGCACCAAGACTCACAGAATTCTTTCTTGGCATTTTTGAATGCGCCTACCTCTGCTCTGGATCAATTTGAAGTAAGTGCACAGCTATTCTAACTCTGTTAGCCAGTGGAACTGCTGCTCTGTCTGTAGGTTATGTTCATATTTGCTGAAAGTATGCTCCTGTGTTTTTTATTGTTTTGCCCCAAATATATTTGTGTATAATAATAGGTGAGAATTGTTTGTCATTTACAGTGCTGACTGTCTTCTCTTGAATGCTTGTAATCACAGTGAATTCTCTGTCAAACCTTGAATGCAGAAATTTGCCTGATTTTGCAGTGAACATGAAAAGCATAGTTGTTCAAATGGCTTTTCTTTGTGTTCAGAAAAATGCTAAGTAAAGCAGGTTGTGGTTTGGTGAAAATGAAATAAAATAGGTAAACCATCCTTGATTGTATCCCATGAGGTCCCTGGTACTGTTTATTAGGTTGTTTTCATCATCTGTTCATTTCACACAGATCTGTAAAATCCAGATAATTGCTGTTCATCTCCTCTCCACAGATCCTTTTATTTATAAAATGAATCTGTTTAATACCTTTGTCACTTCTAGACAAAAGAACAGAGTAGGTAGAAAGCCTGGCAGGAAAAATTGAAACATTACACATTTATTATCTTCTTTTTTAATCAACAGTAAGCAAAACATCATCTTTCTTTTGAAAGAGCTGCTGAGGTAAAATATTAGTCAAACTGAATTCAGAGAATACAAGGCACCACCTTCACAGTTAAACATTAATCTAAAGTTGGCCCATTTTTTCCTGATGCAAGTACAGGATCATCACATTTAGCTGTGAAAGAGCATAATCCCTGCTATTACTGATGTCCCAAAATTTTCTTTCTTTTCATTATGTATTCACTAATTCATTGTTCTCTCCTGAAATCCTCACAATTAACATATTTTTTAAATTTCCTTTGTAATAATTTATCTTACAAGTTACTTAGAGTATAAGAATCCTGTTGGGAGTATAGGAATATTATTTTATTGAATAAATGCTGGGAAAACACTGGTTTCTTTACAGATAGTACATGAATTAATTGTCTGTGAAAGGCAATTAATGAAAACTTACTCAGGTAACTGTTACTGCCACTGGTTATTTACAGTTCATTATTTTTGCACTTTTATTTATATTGAACAGTTTTCTTCATCCATCTCTCTCTCTCTCTCTTTCTCTCTCTCTTTTTTTTTACTGCTGTTTTCATTAAAATAGGATTCCTTTTCCTCCTCTTCATCCTCATTGATTGATTTTATGGATGACGTAAGTCTGACTTTCAACCCAGTAAATCCCTCAGTGACAGATCAGTTGATTGATTTGGAATAGTCAAACATTAATGCAGTCAAAATATCTGCAAGTGCAGTGGAGGGCAAAGTATTTCTGTAATAGCACCCTTACACCTATTTATATAGATAGGTGTTCTGATTTGAAATAAAGGCTTTTCTTCAGCTGCATGTGAAGAATTCTTAATTGCAAACAGTTTTTCTGATGGTGAAAAGCTGCTTTTAGGCCTTGTCTATTGATAGGGCCTGTGGAAAATGGTTCCAAAATCACCAGCACATTTATGTATTTAATTCTTGTGCTTCATATTATTCCTTTATCATGAGTTGTTTCCCTAAGTTTTCTAATCTCTTTTATTAAAACGTTTCCTTTGCATACAGTTAATTTCTGTTTGCTCAGATAAAATATTTTCATTTTTTTATCCTGCACTGTGAGAAGTCATTTTCTTTATGACTGAAGTGAACTTACTACTTTTTATTGCCATTTGAGATGCAGGTTTTCTGTCAGGACTTTGTTCAAATACTCCCACTAGTTAATTGCATACAAGGGGAATTGAGTTAAAAGCTGAAAATTGACTGCATTATATTTCTTCCACACTAAAGCAGTAGGCCCATAAAAGTAATTATCAATAAATCTAAGTGTGTGGAGCCCCATCCATGACAGCTGTGTAGGTATAACTCTGTGTGTGTGTGTCTGTCCTCGTAGATGTGTTTATACATATTATACATTACACATCCACAAATATTTATGCATATGTGTTGAACACGCTGTAATCTTATTGGCACTGAAATGTGATACAATTCATTTTATTTGAGAAATGTCTTCTTTCAAGGGTGTAGCAAAGAGGATGAGGTATATGGGCCTTCTCTGCTGCTTTCATTTCCTTTCACTTACTCTGAAAATCTCCTTTTCTTCTGGATGCTTTTGTTCTGTAAATCAAGGTGTATACCCCAGAAAAAAATGTGAAGGTTCATCTGTGGTTTCGAAGTAAGAAGGCACTTACCTGCATTTTTGTATAGCATACAGAAAACCTGTGTCTTGCTGATATTGTTGGAATTTTCTTTAAACAACAGCAAAAAGGAGAGTACAGTTTCCTGTTGTATAAATCCACAAAAAATGAATAATATTTAGATTCTTTATCTGGATTAAAGAAAACATATTCTATGTTACCTGAGTATAATGAACACTTAGTTTGTATCAGCAGGTTCTTGAATAGAAATTTATCTTTAAGAATATCTAAACCACTCCCCCTAAAACATATTAAAAGAGAAATAAAGGATATATGTGGAAGTTGCTGATAATGTTCTATATTGCAAGGGGAAACCTAGGACAAGGATATTTTCCTGGTTGCTGTTTAGTTAATTTTGAAGGACTTTAGTACTTTATTCTGGTTTTATCGTTGTTTGGTTTTTGTTGGTTTTTTTTAAAGAAGGCAGCATTTTTTTCCATAAGCATTTTTACAAAATTACTTTTTTTTCCTCTATGCAAGCAAGTAATTTTCAGCTGCTGGCATCCATCCTTTAATAGCAATTCTTCTTGATTGGTCCACCCAGATCAGATCTTTGCAGATACCCACCTTTTAGTCTTGGTTTAAGTTTCAGGTGTTAATATTTATATTGTTGCTTGTAGTTAGCTTCCTGCACATGGAGTCAAACCTGACCTGTTCCATCTTCAATTTGCATCCAACAGGAGTGGTTTTTTTCTCAGTTGCACTTAGCAAAAGCACATCTCCTGGCTTGACTGGGCAGGAGCTCGTGTCTGTAACACCAAGGCAGAATTCTCTCTCATCTGATAAAACTGCAGAAAAACAAGAGCTGACTGCTGAAAGAGGGAAGAGCACCTTGCAGAGAAACACAAGGCATTCTGTCTTTGTTAGAAAGAGAGATAAAGCTGATATCTGTGTTAGCAGATGAAAAGTGGCATCATTCAGTTGTGCTGAAAGTCAGTTCTGCATCTCTGATTTTTTGGACAATTACTTGATTTATTCATAGCATAATTTATAGTCTCTATTATCTAAATGAATGGTTATTTATGATCTATCTCATTGAGTTGGTTTAGTAGCAATATATTAGATGGACTTAAATCAAAATAAGGGTATTAAAACTCTGCCTGCTGGATGTGACCTCCATTTCCTTTCCAATGTCTCTTTTTGGCAGCGGTTACCTTGAAGGGCAGCGTTCCTTGCAGCATCTCCAGGAGAATTAATCTCTTCTCAGTCAAAGCTGAGAAATGTGTGGGCTCATTGGGTTCTTTGTATTAAGAGCAAGGAAGAAGCAGAAGTCCTCAGGTCAGACTCATGCAGTGCTGCAATATTGCATGGGGTTCAGGAAAGCCTTTCTTGTAATCAAGAACCCCAAGTGAATATTTCTCATGGCCTACATTGTTTCTTCAGGATCTGGGCTTCGTTAAGGAAGGACAGAGAGTGTGTCAAATAATGTGCAGCTGCACTTGCAAGGCATTCCTTGCAGCATCTCTGAAGTCTGTTCAGCGTACAGATGTGCACACAGCACTGGGTTTCCTAGAGTGGGGATGTCTTGTGTGTCTGCCATCCAAATAATGTAACTATTTATAGCACTCTCCGAATGACTGGAGTTAATTCTCATTTTTCCAGTAAGGAAAACAGTAGTTTTGCAATTTCTGCTGGAGAGAAATAAAAATAGATGTCCTGCTGCCTCTGTAGCCTGCAGATGCTGAGGAAAAACGTAGTAGCTCACTACTCAGATGAGCAGCAGTCGCTGTTGGTTCCTGCCTTGAAAAGATGCTGGGTCAGGTTGGCAGAACTGGTGCCTAAATCCTCATAGCTGTGACAGCCCACACGTTCAGCAGCAGTCCTTGTGTCTCCTCTGCATACAGGGGAGTAGGAATGTGTTTGGACTCCCTGAATTCCAATCTTGGTGGGCAGGGAAGTCACCCCCAGTGACTCCAAGAGACTAAACCCTTGCTGCTGTTTCTCCTGTGCGTTGCAGGCTGTCTCAGTAACTTTGTCTAGGTGTTAAGTCTCCTGTGTTCACCAGAAGTGTCTGACAGTGGAAGTGTTGGGTTTTGTTTCTTTGCCAGATGGATCTTTGTGTATCTCACTAGCTGTGAGAAGCAATCGACTTGTTTTATTTAAGGATGAATTTGTGATTGTTTAATAACAATAAAATGGAATTCCATTTTCCCATGACAAAATTATTTTTCCCACTCACTCAAAAATACTATTTTTACTTGTTGCTAACACATTAGAAATTAGAAATAGATTTCTTAAGTCCTCCTACAGTCTGTCCTCACATGCAGTGAGGACCCATGGGCTTTGGCTAGACTAAACAAATCTGAACTCTGTAAGTAGCCACAGAATAAATGATGTTCTGAGTTCTTCTTATTGAACAGAATAGGCCATAGTGGTGTGTGGTGAGAGCCTTGACTTCACCTGCACATTCATAATTAAGCTGAGTAAATCTGGTTCATAATGATATTTCAAATTGGATACCTCCAGTAGATGACTTCATTCATCTTATTCAAAGCACAGAGATGCCAGCTGCAAATTAATA
The DNA here is from genome assembly GCA_013399225.1 of Rhipidura dahli. Taxonomy (NCBI): domain Eukaryota; kingdom Metazoa; phylum Chordata; class Aves; order Passeriformes; family Rhipiduridae; genus Rhipidura; species Rhipidura dahli. The sequence goes on from VXAC01007671.1 coordinate 1,288,858, forward strand.
GTGCAGTGTAGTCTGCAGTTTCACTATTGTCCAGTGTAAGACTGTGGACCTGGAATAGCTGTTCCTTTTCTTTTAGTGTTTCTTCCCTCTTGTTGCCCTGGAATAGCTTGTTTTTAAAATACTTGTAGCAGTAAACATGCTTGTGTGTGTGTAACCAGTACCTCTGGAGATACAGTGAGGAATTCTGAGGTGATATATGTGTCACTGTTTGGTTTTGTAACATATTCTCCTCCTTTCTTTGTTAAAGCGCTCTCCTTCCTGTATTCCAGCTAACAAAGGCAGACGTGTAAGAGGCTGTCTTACTCTATGTGGCCCTTTATTTTTTGCCTGTTGTGTCCATGCCTATGTTTAATGTATGGATTGTGTATTTACCTCACTGCATGTCTTGTGCTGCTGCTGCTGCTGCTGTTTGCTGCTGCTGCTGCTGCTGTGCTGTTTGTTGTTTTCCAGCCATGGGCTCAAAGCTTGTGGAATATTTCATTTGGCAGTCCTATCAGCAGAATATTGCAGTAACTGGAGAAGATGCTTTGGGTGTTCTCATTTCAATTAACCCTATGAGCAGAATATCTCTGAAACTGAAGAAGGTGCTTTGGGTCCTTTCTCATTTTAATGTGAAAGTTGGAAGCTGCTCGGGCAGATGCAGGTTGGGAAGATGAGCAAACATCAAATGAGAGCCTGTTTGTTTCCTTGCCCTTAGCAGAGGGCATATGTTAAGTCATGGGAATTGCCCATAGAAGGTCAAAGTTTGGCATTTGGGAGGCACATCTCAGCAAATGATAGAAAATATCACAGTACAAAGATAAATAAACGCGGAGCGGGGAATTAAGTAAATGGAGCACCAAGGAGGATAGGAAAAATTCATACAAAGAAAACAGAGATAGATGTGTTGTAGCTGGTTAAACTGGAGAAGTGTTTCTGTGGTGTTCCAAAAATCAAGGTGGGTTTTTAAACATGTGTTATCAAAGCAGACTCAATGAGGATGAATTCCTACCAGTTATGCCATGTCCATTTTAATCTCATACTTTGGCCACTTTGGTTTCTTTTATACAGATATGTTGGAGGGGATAAGTAAGCATACAGAGCATTTCTGTTGAATGTTCAATAAATACAGTGCCCAGGAGCTCTCTAATGATGCCCTTACCCATGCAGTTCAAAGCACACCTCTGGCTCTCTCAGTCAAGCTTACACTAACTTCTTGTTTTTGTTGGTGGTGCCTCCAGTTCAGAAGTTCTCTCTCCTCCAAATGTGTTTGTTCACTGGCCAGCTTTGGGCTCACACCTGCACATGTAGACAGCTAGGCACAGTCCTGCTGTGGAAGACAGCAAGGCTCCTACAGTCTCGTAGGAGACAGTGAAATCTGCTCTGGGTAATGCAGTGGATTCGTTTAAAAGCAGTTTGAATGGTGCTGACATGGTCTCCATAAACTGTTGACCGTAGTTGAGTCAGGTTGCTTTTGTACTTAGTTCTCAGTAAAGCCAGGCACCTGAGAGCACTGCAGCAATACAGCTTAAGGCCCTCATTTCTGCACTAAAGGTGGAGTAAATTCCCTTCTGCAGTGGTGGATCAGGTTCTGTTTGTTTTGTGGGCTTCTTATTTTCGTAAGGAAAGTGAAAATACAGTTGTTACTGTTTCGGCAGTTGTCTTCAACCACAAAGCCTTTGTAGCACATTCCAGAAAGGTTCCATCACTGATATCAGGCTTGCACTGCATTTTTTCATAGACACCATGAAAATTCTTTGGTATGCAGATGCTGCTTTGAAAGGGAAAGCCCTTGTAGTGTCTGGAAACATTTATGAAATGGTAGATTAGATCTCTGACTTTTACTTGTAGGAGAAAAGGAGTGTCTGTTTCTTGCTGTGAAAAAATTTGCCTGTAGTTACTCATTGGGCTTATTTTTTAGTCACATTTTTAAGGAATTGTTGAAGGTTAAACAGTCTTTGAGTGGACTCCAAGTTATCACATGTTTAGACTGGATTAAAAAGAAGTTTAAAATAATCAAAACATGTTACGTGCTTGGGGTTTTACTACTTAAAGCATCAGTCTTTTGAATACTGGGTAAAGCTTTCTATTATTATTTGCTTCTGATAAATCTGAGCACAAAATGTTTGCTTCACTGCTACTTTTTGCCACAAGGCTTGAAACACATCATATATGTGTGGTAAGCAGGTGTATCCCAGTGTGAGAATATCCCATTGTCATTTCAGAAATACTTGCAGGCTTGTTAATATGCCTGAATTGATCAAACTGATGAGCATTCTCCACCAGATAATTTTTTGAAGGTTATGATAAAACTAGAAGCCATCAACCTTAACTCACTATTTTTTTAAAAAGTATATATAAAACTAGCAACTGCACCTGTTCGCTACTGTGACTGAGCTCCTGAAGAACAGGACTGTGTGTGCATGTATAAAATTGGCTTGGCAATGTAACTGATTCCCAAAAAGCAGTAAATGTTGTGGATTTCTTAGTATTGTCAGTGGCAAGTGAGATGAGAAACACTGGAATGTTCAGATGCTTTCTGTAAACATGGCTGCATATTTTAGTTTCTCTGCAAGCTAGCCAAATCCTTGGCAGTGGAGAGCTGATGATAGCATTGCTCCAGAAAATCAAGGCATGCCATGGAGCATTCTGCCGGCCTGCAGCTTTTACTTTTAATTATTAGTGCAAAAAAAGCATTTTCACCTTTTTTTTTTAATGTAATTTTTCATAGAAAGCTTTGTGGAGATGTCTTGTTTTCAAGGAAGAATCCTGCCTTCTCTGATTTTTTTTCAGCTGTACTGACAAAAGATGACTTGTCACCCAAGTTTGTACCTATGTGCCTTGCTCAGTGTAGCTCTGTGTTGGGCTTAGTTTCATTTTATATATCAAGGACTAAGAAAGCATTCCCCAGAAGAAACTGTGTTCCTGGTAAGGATGTTTCTGCAGTTCAAAGGGGGTGCAAAATCCCCTCAGTTCTCTGTGAATATAATTATCACTACCCTCAGTATATACACTGTTCTGCCTTTGCTCCTTGTTTTCTCCCGAATATGTTTGCAGGAACTTCCATGGGCTATGTGGGAATTGACTTCTAACAAATCCCTGCTACCACTGGACAAAACCCAATAGCCTTTAGAAAATATTCACCCTTGAAAAATGCTGAATGACAAGTGCCTTCGAGTGATTATCAGGGCCCTGAACTAGCAGCTCTTATGCATGTGCTCCCCTCTCAGCAGAAGCCTTGGCGTGTTTACATGCACCAATTTTCATTCCATTTTTTTGCTTTTACTTAGGAGGATGCTTAAAACTGAATTTTTATCCTCTCAGTTCTCTCTTAGGAATTCTACTGCTCCCATATCTTATTTTGGTAAGAGTTGAGAATTCTTTTTCAATGATGTCTTTGATTTATTTCTTTGGTTGTTTTTTTTTTTTTTTTTTTTTTTCCTCTCTTGAATTGTTCTCCTAGATTGATTCAGTTGAGAATTTGACATTGTCTAATACTCCATCACGGGATGAAGATAGCAAGTCTCACCTCCATTCAAGATCAAGGTCTCCTTCTACAGCCAGTGAGATTGAACCAATTGAGGTACTTCAGTGTTGAAAGATATCTGTCTTTTTAATTTTTTTATAGAAGTAACAGTTTCATTGTATAAAAATTACTATTGCAAATATTTTGTTTAGGGTGAAGCTCACTCTCCTGCAGCAAGACTGTTTAGGATTTTGTAATAGCCTTCTGCACTAGTGGTGAACTGTGTTTTGGGGAATGTTGCATTTCCTTTCACATATGGTTAATTGAAGAGGGATGGGAACTATGAATCAATTATTAGTTATAGTCTCTCTTCATAACATACCCTCATCCGTGACTATTTAAGAAATATTGGCACACAGATCATGTTACAATGTAGTTTGTAAAAGCACTATTTGAAGCCCTGCTGGAAGTCTTGTTATTACAAAATGTTAGCCAGACTCGGCAACTATAATAATTTATCCCAAATGAAATTTATGGTTATTTTATATTAGAAAATATCTGATCAAATGTTGAGAATAATGTGCAGTTGGTTTTGACACTTAGATGATGAATCTTGCTGAGAAATAACATTCCTTTCTCAGAGTCCTGCATTAATCAGTTTGGTTTCATGGCTTGGATGCTGGGGAATGGGGTGGGTGAGACAACTTAAGTCTTTTTGCTTTACCCAGACTTTGTGTGGTAGTGTGTTCTTGATGTGTGATTGATCCTCTGGGGACTCTGTTCAGGTTGCAGATCATGCTCCCCGTTCGATTCACACACCGACCATGAGGACAGCGTATATTGGTTCAGGACTCTCCGCACCAAAGGTATCCTGTCGAGCATCCACACCTCCTCTGTAGCAAGGGCCACTTGTCCCTCCTGGGCTGCAGCTTCAGGGGGACTGGTATCACACTGACCTTACCAGAACTGCCTAGAAGGGATGTTCATGTGCAAGCTGGTTGCTCTCTGAAATGTAAAAGCTTTCGTTCTTACATGATGAGGTGTGAGAGGTTGCCCTAGGAATGCCACTGGGGCAGTGCACAGGTATTTGATTGTAGGAAGAGCAGTGGTTTGGATTTAGAAAGAGGGAAATGAGCCAGCCTGTGAAGAAAGCAAAGTGCCATCCTGGGAAGAGAGTGTTTTCTGATGTGTCTGACCAACATAGCTCTACTCTTTGCATACAGTAGAGTCTCAGATTAGCATGCTTGTGTGCTGATTAGATGCTTATTCTTGAGAAAAGGCAAAGAGTAACCCTAAAAAGGAAACTGCAGATTTGCCTTGTTTTAAGCAGCGTAGAGTGAGCACTACAAGGGGGCACACCAGCACTGGGCTGGGAGAAGGATTTTCAATTTTTCTGTCTTTTGGCTTTTACCTGCATAAATACTGATTTTCCATCAGTTGTTGAAATCATTTTGCTGTTGCCAAATAAGCCAGTGTATGCTAAATCCCAGTGGACTATGTCAATTCAAGCAAATGAAGAATAAATACAAGTTATTAAAGGAAAAATTGTCTTGTAAAAGTTTTGAAAGTGACTCAGTGATTTAGGAATCTTCTGTATATTTAAAAATGACCGTTTTTCCTGCAACTAATAATGAAGAAAGCAAGCCTTTCCAATAGCTCTGTTTCTCTGCTTTGATAAATTGCAAAGTAGCAGAAAATTCATTTGTGTAAAGGAAAGTTCAAACGTTTGAGCAGACACTGTTCTGTTGGCAGCATCTTAGTAGATCAATTAAAAAAATACTGCAAGTGCACTTAGAATCATGTGAAACGGGTTTTACTGTGCACATAATTTAATTTTTGCAAGCATTTTGCTCAGTAAGTAATGACTTGCTTTATCATTTATCATGTCCCCTAAAGAACCTTCTTACTTTCTGATTGCATCAGTTTTTAAAGCTGAGGTGTTGTTTCCCTGCAAGTCTCAAAACAGAACATTCTTCTGTAGACAGAAAGCTGCCACTGTAACAGTGAAGCTGTCATTAAATATGGATAAGTTTGAGCCCTTAGCTGCAATGTCTTATGCTCTGCAAAACAGGAAAGTGAGCAAAATTTTAACATACCTGTTCTTCAGAGTAGTCTGCAAAATTGTCTTTATTTCAGATCATGTACATGATCAGGTTTTTTTGGACAGTCTTTGCATTCACCCTGTGCTCTGGCCTTTCCCCCCTGTAGTTACTTCACTGGAAGTTTTACAGAAAAGCAAAGCAGCTTCCTGGATTTTATATAAGGCCATCTGTGACTCATACTGCCCCATTACGTAGGCATTTGTCCTTTATATAGCAGCATCAGCATGGCCATCCTTGAGGAGAGGGAGAGAATTAAACCACTTACTCATGTACTCTGTGTTCCCAAGGAATAACAGGAAGAGGAACCCTTTCGAAACCAGCTTCATTTATCAGCTTCAGCTCTTGCCTTTAAATTGGGTGCTCTGAGATTGCCGAACACCATCAAAGGGAACTCTGTCAGGGCTTTCTGGCATAAAATTTAAAATGTTGAAAAAGTCTGCTGTTCTTCTTTTAGCTAAGGCAATACTCCTTACAGAGGAGCACTGAATTTGCAGCTTAGGAAATACTCTTACAGGTTGACCTGGGCTGACAGTCAGGTGCCCACCAAGCACGTGCTGACACACGTTCAACTTCTGAAGGGTAACAGAATCATTTTGGCAGCTTTCCTATCTGCAGTGGAAGCAAACTGAGACAAGGTCCAGTTTCCATCATTTTATTTACAGAGGATGCTTTAAATTATCAGCAATGAGCACTGATAAGGAATTTTTTTTGAGCTTCTGTTTTTGGAGCTCAGATGTCATTCCAGCAAACACAAGCTGCCTTACTAAATGCACCTATGCACTCTTTGTCTGTGAAAGAAATAACTGTTCTTCAAAAGTGTTACAGGTGTTAACATCCTTGTCTGCTCCCTTCACAGCCCAAAGCCCACCAGTTTGTAGTGAAATCATTTAACACACCAACGAAATGCAATCAGTGCACATCCCTGATGGTTGGTCTGATCCGACAGGGCTGTACTTGTGAAGGTAAGCACTTGTGGAAGCACCAGCAGGTGGGAACTGAAGTTTTGACAGTGCACATGGCACAGTAAATGTTGTAGTGTCACGGTGCAGGAGTCTTCTGCTTGTATTTTGAATAACAGTATATTCTCATGCTTCACTCTTTTAACAGCAGGAGCCAAACACTTCAAATATCCAATGTAACAGATTGCCCAGTTATCTGGGGATGCTCTTATTCCAGTTGGTGGTAGAAGAGTTTGGTTCAGTTTACTCAAAATAGCAATAAGGGGCCACAGTGAGTGGTCAAGTATACTGACAGCAGCTTTGCTTTATGTTGCAGGGTAAAATTTAGGACATCTATTCTGACTTATTCCAGAGAGAAGCAAAATTAGTGCTGAATGGAAGTTATTCTTGTTTTTATGTGCACAGAATGACACTTAATATTTAGAGGATGTTCCAGTTTTTTGTTTACTAGTAGAGTTGGGCCTAGAGGATATCACAGAGATTATTTTAGGCTCTTTCTTCTCTGGATGAAACTAGGTGTATCCATCTGAAAAAAAGAGTGTATCCATCTGAAAAAAAATATCCATCTGAAAAAGAGAAATTCAGGATTTAAAGCAGATAAAAGCATGAACTGCTGCTGTGTGCAGCTTTTTATTTCTGTCTGTAGCAAAGTTCAGTGAGATTACTCAGATCTTGGTCAAAAAAAGAAGGGGGATTTCTGTGTAAATCTTATCATCATTATCTCAACTTTTACATTGCACAAGAAATAACCATCAAATCTTTTTGTTTCTTCTCCTCCTCACAAGTGTGTGGATTCTCTTGCCACGTGACCTGTGCAGACAAGGCTCCTGCAGTGTGTCCAATCCCTCCTGAACAGACTAAAGGACCTTTGGGAATAGATCCACAGAAAGGCATAGGAACAGCTTATGAAGGACATGTCCGAGTAAGTATGAGGTAGCTGCATTTGGGGCATTTACATTAAATTCATTATTTTCCAGAGCTGGAATTGCTTTGACTATTGGGGGGATAAATTCAATTACATCTTAGGCTAGCAGTTTGGAAACTTAAGATTTAAATTTTCACAAAGCATTGTCAACAGTGATCCTCTCTCCATCCCTGTTGGTCAGTGTGCTTTGGGTTGGTCTTGTATAGTCCCATCTCTAGAGATCAAATCATTTTCCAGCCCCTGTGAGTTTTTGAGTCTTTCTGCCAGTACTGCTTATGGTCATTGGTGTGGATATTTGCACATAAATATTAAAAGACTTACTCAGCACACTTTTTGCCATATTCCTGTGACCAACTAGAGATGGGTTTCTTTGTCTGTATTTGTTAATACAGCTCTGAATGAATTTGTGAAATAAGAAAAAAGAATCTGTGGTGCTATTAATTTATTAAATAATATATTGTCAGTGTGTCTGTGTTTGTTGGTCTTAGTGCTCCTGGGCTGTTGCTTATGTTGCTTAACATCATCACTGAATGAAAACTTCCCAGCCCAGATGAGCAAATTGATTTTTGTGTTGTCTGTTTGATTTTTTTTGATTGCATCTAAACTTACAAAGAGTTGATCAGAATTTATTTTTCTAAAGGTCCCAAAGCCAGCTGGAGTGAAGAAAGGTTGGCAGAGAGCACTGGCAGTGATCTGTGATTTTAAACTCTTCCTGTATGATGTAGCAGAAGGAAAAGCATCCCAGCCCAGCGTGGTAGTGAGTCAGGTCATAGACATGAGGTAAGCTGTTCGGTGCTGCTGGGAGCTTTGCAGAGGCACTGGGAGGTTTTGTTCTGCTTTTCCTTTTTGTCAAATCAGTAAGCAAGCTCCAGAGCTTTTATGAAACCCTGTAATCCATGTTGAAAGATGCTAATTTTCTGGGATAAATAAATAAAACACCAGTCAGCAGCTAGCCTGAACTACACGTGTTTGTTCCTTTGTGGATGTTTAACTTCCACTACTACATCATGTGCAAAGAGCATCTGTTCAGCTGTGTAGGAGATTGGAATGAATAAAGAATTGAAAATAACATTATTTTGAGGTTGAATAGAGTTTTGAAAGACAAATAAAACTTTGTTATAGAGTAAATGTATCTACTGTCTTCAGCCCTTCTTTTTGGTTGAGAAGGGCTGAATAGTTTGTTCCCACTGTCTTCATTATTACTGAAATACTACCAGCCTCACTGAAGGCTGACAACATTTAACATAGCAACTAAGTAAAGCTCATCTCTCATCTAGGTTAGTTCATCCAGGAAGTCCCAAACAGGCAGAGCTTATAGCTTCTAGTGAGTTTGGATTTTTAAAAAAGAGTTGGAAAGGTGTTCTTCATTCTGCTTATTTTTAAGTTGGACTTTTTTCTTTAAAGGTTTTAATTTATATAGATGAAAATCAGTTACAGAATATCTGAATATATTTATCTCCATCAGCATTTACCAGGAATTAATTATGCAACGTTGCATTTGTGAATTTCATCTGCAGATACAGAGGAAAGGATAATTTTAAAAATCAGATCTCAGTGCTGGCTTAGTATGTCCTTCACTGAACAAGGCTATTGGAGAAGTAAAAACCAAACATACAGATTTTGCTCATTAACTCTTTTCCAATTGTGTTTATGGTCTCCATAAGGGATGAAGAATTCTCAGTGAGTTCTGTCTTGGCCTCAGATGTCATCCATGCAAATCGGAAAGATATCCCCTGTATCTTCAGGGTAAGTATTACAGCCTGACCCTACTAACCCAGACATACAGGGTTGCACAGGGTGATGTGTGCTGTACATTCACTGACAGCTTGCCAGTATTTTATTTCCTTGTCAAGTTCTGCCCATGTGGTATCCATGGCAGCAGCAGCAATGCACAGGGATCTGTGCATGGATCATTTCTGTGGTAAAAATAGCACTGGTACATTTAGACAAGCTCTCATCTCCATGTGGGTTGTATTTTTTCATCTTCACAATAAGATGTGTTTTTCTCTGCTTCCTCTTAGTCATTTGAAATTCTTCTGTTCATCATGACCTTGTACACTTCCATTTCCTCAAGTTGCCCTCTGCTTCTCAGTTTAACTGACTGGATTATTGCTGAAGTCTTTGTTTTATATACCTTTTTTTACGTGTGCATTGCATATCTGAAAACTCCCATTCATCAGATAGTCAGTAGAGAAATTTAGTGCAAAATGCTCATCAAAATTTATGTCTAGTATCTGGTATCAGGCTTTTGCCATCATTGGTTTATTGTAATATTCTTATTTTTATTAGATATTCTATTAAAGCTTTGACCTCAGTGAAGTCTCCTTGATGTCTTATCAAGGATCAATTCTGCTATCATTTCTTTACTGAGCCTTTGTACTTTACTCCTTGTTTTTCCAGTTTTTAGACTATTCATCACTCTGTGTGCTGAGAGGAGATAAAACCTGCAAAAGGGGCTTTCAATTTTATCTATAATATAAGCTATATTAAATGCATGAAAAGGATCACAGAGCATTCTTTCAATAAAAACTATTCCTGTTGCATTAAATTATTAATGAAATCTATAGCTCTTAAAAATACAGAAAGCTTTATTAAAAATGCTTTTGTTATAAAATTGGTGTGAGAATTGACTGCCTCATTTAGAGCAGACATTTGTGAATTATAAAATAAATACAAATACATTTAAAATGAAGTCAACATTTTCTCTGTTCTTTAAGTTACTCACATCTGCAGGTTTTTTCTGCTGTGGGTTCTTGATTAAGATAAGAACGTTTTCTGTTTAGTAAAGACAAATTTTTGCTTCCTTAATTCAGACAGCTAATTAAAAGGGTACTTAAAGGCATCTGATTCCCTTGTAGAAATGATTATGAGGAAATAATTTCTCACTTACAACTTAAAAATATGTTTTAATTTCTTTGCAGGTTACAGCCTCGCAGCTCTCTGCATCCAGTAACAAGTGTTCAATCCTGATTCTAGCAGACGGTGAGAATGAAAAAAGCAAGTGGGTGGGAGTGCTGAATGAGTTGCACAGGATCTTGAAGAAGAACAAACTCAAAGACCGCTCAGTCTATGTTCCCAAAGAAGCTTATGACAGCACCTTACCCCTCATCAAAACAACACAGTCAGCAGCAATCATAGGTATGAAATTAATCAGAAGAGAGCTCTAAGAAAAATGGGTATGCCAAAAGGAGGATTGTTTAGGAAAAAAATGTGTTAGGTGGTGTTATCTACTGAATCAAGAATAATATGTAGGTGGTTTTATCCCATACGGGAATGTGTGTGGACCTAAGAGAAAAGTGCAATTTACTACCCAGCACTTTTGTCAGGCTCTATTCACCCATATTCATGTTTATTCACCAATATTCATAATTATTCACCAATATTCATAATTATGAATAATTTTGACTGGGAATTGGACATTTCTCTTGTGTTATTTTGTAAACATAATTCCCTAACTGGGCAAAATTAGCACTATAGAATAGATGTAAATCACTCACTTTACATAATCTGCTGGTGGGAACACAGAGGAGATGTAAGATCAGAGGATGAATTTAGCCATTTTAAATAGTACTACATAAAAAATGTTAAACTCTGAGTATATAAATTATTTCAGTATAATAATATAGTTACTTCAAGGCTGGTGTTAGACTTAAGTACTCTGAATGGTTTGTTAAAAATTATGTTTCTAGCTGTTACTTCAACTAACAGGAGAAATGGAAAAAGACTTCTTTTTTCAGAAATTTCTAAGACTGGGAGGTTGTCAGTTTACTTAATACATGAGTATATTAGGTTTGACTTTATATACAGTTATTTCAATATATTAAAAAGCTGTCTCTGTTAATGAGGATTATCACTATTGTTGAAATGATTCCTAAAGTGCTTCCAAAGAAAAATAACTTTTTTTTTTTCTTACTGTCATAGACCATGAAAGAATAGCTCTGGGGAATGAAGAAGGGTTGTTTGTTGTGCATGTCACCAAAGATGGTAAGAAATTAGGAACTGGTAATAATTTCCCTAATACTGAATCATCTTATTCAATATCCTTTGGTTCCATTTTTCATGATTTACTACATTATCAGCTGGACAGCTCCATGAGTGACCAGAAGGTGTTCTGTGTGTTTTCTGGTTTGGATATCATTTCCAAGAACAAAAGTACAGCATTTGGAATGGAGCTGAAGGTTTTTTCCATGTTGGAAACAGACTCAGTACTGGTTTCAGACCAGGTTGCTCTGGACTTTATCCAGTTGGATCTTGAAAATCCCCAAGGACACAGGTTCCATGATCTCTCTGGACTGCCTGCTGCAAATTTTTCTCACAGTGAAACACTTCCTTTGTCTATTCAGTAGGAACCACCCTCATTTCATTTTCCTGCTGTGCACCTCAGTAAGAATCATGGCTGAATCCTTTGTGTAACCTCCTCCTTGGTACTGGAAATGAAAACTTCTGTGCAGTATTGCAAGATGTAGTAACAGATGGCCCAAGTTAATTCAGCAGATGACATGTTTCATTGTATTTTTCGGCTCTGAGGTTTTTACTTTATTTAGTAGTTTTTTGGCTATGAACTGTTTTTTAAATGAATACTGAAATAATAAAGTGGTTGTTACTGCATCAGATCTGCTCCCCCAATTTCTGATGTAGAAAAGCCTAAGGTCTATCCAGAATTGCCACATCCGGTATTATTAAAATACAAGTTTTGATTCTGTACTTTTTAATATTGCACGGAAGCAATAAAGGGGATTTCTTTGGTTTCTTTCCTAGTTCATCTTTACAAATACATGCTACAATCAATTCACACTACACCATTACTTCCTTGGATTTGTGTTTTGTTTTTTGTTTCAGAGATTATCCGTGTTGGTGACAACAAGAAGGTTCATCAGATTGAGCTGATCCCGAGCGAGCAGCTCATCGCAGTAATCTCAGGACGGAACCGTCACGTGCGGCTCTTCCCCATGGCTGCCCTGGATGGGAGGGAGACTGAGTTCTATAAGCTGGCAGAGACCAAAGGCTGCCAGTCAATAGTTTCTGGACACGTGCGCCACGGAGCTCTCACCTGCCTGTGTGTAGCCATGAAAAGGCAGGTGCTCTGTTACGAACTCAATCAGAGTAAGACACGCCACAAAAAGATCAAGGAGATCCAGGTGCAGGGCAACGTCCAGTGGATGTCCATCTTCAGTGACCGTCTCTGTGTGGGCTACCAGTCAGGTTTCTTAAAATACCCCCTCCACGGAGAGGGCAGCCCTTACAGCCTGCTCCATCCGGACGACCACACGCTCTCCTTTATCTCACAGCAGCCAACCGATGCCATCTGCGCAGTCGAGATCTCAAATAAAGAATACCTGCTGTGTTTTAGCAGCGTCGGGGTTTACGTCGACTGCCAGGGCCGAAGATCCAGACAACAAGAGTTGATGTGGCCCGCAACTCCATCTTCTTGCTGTGAGTTGTGCTCCCTGGGGGGGTCCGTGTCTTTGGTGCTGTCTGCTGAAGTGGTCTCTGCTTGTGTTGATATCCGCAGGAGGTGAAGTTCAAGGCTAATTACCCGATAGGTTAATGAATGCTTTTGGCTGCTGTCACCGTTTTTAATCTGGTCAGAGGGTTTAATCCTCATTTATGATGATTTTAACAACTGGCACTGACCTATAGTGCTGGAGCACAAAGAGGAATCATGAGTCAGGATTTCTAACTCTAAAAGAGCCAAAAGCTTCAGGTTCAGCAGAGGCTTACAGGAACTTTATGTATTCGCTACCAGCAACGCTGGACTGTTGTTGTTCAAAGCCTTGGAATGGAATTCTACTTTGGCTCAGCATTGTGGTTCCAGCTTTCTTCATGCTGAGAGTCATCAGGGTCTGGTAGTTGGACTTGCTTTTCTGTAATGGTATTTATTCCTTCTTACAAGTCTGTTTTGTCTTTTCTTTCTTGTTTGTTCATTCTTTTTTCCTCAGCAGTTTTTGTCAACAACCTTCTTATTCATCTCCTCTCTGCTTTTTCAAAAAGTCCTTTTTAAGTTTCCCTTCTGTCTCTCTCTTCCCTTCCAAAATACAATGCATAGCAGGCAATATAAAAAAGTATATTTCATAACCTTAAGGAAAAATACTGTGGTTTTTCAAGATTTTTATTTCCACCAAGGTCTGTTAAGCATTTATTGCATGTTACTTCAAACTGGGGCTTTATCTCCATGACAGTTTCAGGGGGAAAAAAACCCAACCTGAATGTCTTATCATCTTCTTCTTAATGACTTTCTGAGTGCAGATAAAGATTAGCCAAATCTGCACTCCAGGTAGTGAACGAGCCCAGTTCTGTGATGATTTTTAGAATAGTCTGCCTTCTTACCTCACTCTGGCAGCAGTCCAGTCACACTGCAGAGAATAGGAATACTTCACCTTATTTGAAGGCCCTTCTGAATATGGAAGGAGCAACTTTTACAGGGTGTTTGTCACTTCTGGTTTTCAAGCAATTTTAAGCAAATGATTATTACAGTGGGCTCAGACAAGCAGTGAATCAAATCAAAAGATTTTATGATAGATTGAAAAGTGGATATTTTTCACATGTAGTTCATCTGTACTGGCCATTATTATTTGTGACAGTTTTTTGATTGCCTTAAATGAAGTGATTTGATGTGACTCCAGCTCAGAATGGAGGTATACTTTATAGCAAAAGCTGTTACATTTAAGCACAGCTTGGATGCTGTTGTTAGTCTTGGCAGACCACGGTAGTCTTGTTGCCGACATGGAAATACTGAATTCTCCTTTAGAAGTGTTCCCAGTGAAACAAATTTCATCCTGGGGAAATGGGCCAGATAAGTAGCAGAAGATTTCTCTTTACAATCCAGAAAATGAGAAGGGAGAATTAAAGCTAAGGAAACATGACTTTTATGACTGCATCATGGTGCTTAGCTCCAAGTGATGCTCTGTAGTGCATAGCCCAGACTCAGGGCTCAGTTCATTCAAGTGGCAGTTATTAAATAGAGCAGTGTATTTTCCTACCACATCATTTACAATATGTGAGCTCTTACTAAAAATGGGGCTTTTACAAGAAAAAAACCTTTGAAATGCATCAGTACTTGGCAGAGTAAACCGTAATCTCTTACAATTCATAAAGAATTAGGTTTTCAGCAAAGTTAAAAGTCATGGAGGTTCTAAGTTTTTAGGTGGTACTGGTTTGCCTTCATTTTTGAGTTAAAGCACATTTTTCAAAGCTTGTTGTTGCATCATGGGGCACTGGTTTTGTTTTATGAAATAAATATGGTTAAGCTGTAAGAAATTGTCTGTTTTGGGCTGTGTCTAAAAGCACTTGACACCATAGTTCATCATTCCCTCCCAGGTTACAATGCACCATACCTCTCTGTGTACAGTGAAAATGCAATTGATATCTTTGACGTGAACTCCATGGAGTGGATCCAGACTATTCCTCTCAAAAAGGTAACTCCCCATTTCAGTATGGACCAAGGAATATGGCCAGACTCAATACTGCTTTAGAAGCCGTCATTAAAACGGCTTGTGGAAATGTAATTGAAGTAAAAGGAGAGCTATTGCAAAGAAACTTGTGCATTTTTGTTGGAAATAGAAGATACAAAATGTGTTTCTCACGTGGTTGCACTGTTTAGATGAATGGTCAATCTGGAGCATGTTAGATCTACTGATACTGTTACAATAATGAGAGGAATTTCTTGCTATTAATTGCATGTGGCTTCATTGGGACTGATTGTGTCTGTGCTACTCTCAAAGGATAGTTGATGTTAAGATAATTAACCAGGCCTTCAAAAATCTATCTCCTGCTGCTTGAGAATATTGTAGGCAGACAGGGTTAGAACATTTTGTTTCAACCAGTAGAGATACCAAAAATGGGATGATGTCAGGTTTGGATCTCTTATCAAAAGGAAGATGTTTCTGAAAACTGACACTTCCTTGGTATTTAGAAGGTGTTTGCTCAGCTGTATTCGGAAAGAAAAAAGAGAAGTCAGTTTTTTCCCTGTGGTTTAGACTGACTTCAGCTTTGTATCAGGGTCAACACAATTCCTTTACTGGCACTCCAGTGACACAGAGCTGCAGGACATTACCCCTGTGGTCTCGTGTTGGTCATTCAGTCTCTGTGCACATCAATTTTCCACATGTCAGATGCAGACCATCTGACACATCAGACCATCAGCACTTCTGGCAGTGCTCTGAGGGTACAGAATGCAAAGATCAAGGTGCTCAGCTATTAACTGTCTCAAGGAGAGACAAATCTGGACTTTTATGGGAAAGTTCTTTCTGGTGTCCAAACTTTGAGTTATTAAGCAGTTGGAGCATTTATTTCCTACACAGTAGAATGTGATTTAGTACTTTGATTAAAATTTGGCTCAAGTCTTCCCTTTTAATGGATGAAGCTACTTTCAGCAAACAAAATTACTTCACTTAGGAGTCTCAAAAATGGCCATTTATTATGAAGAGCCTAACACAATTTACAGACTCAGAGTGTGGAATGCTTCTTGGATTTTTATGTTGGGAATCACAAATACCAGTAGGTTTTAACAGTCTGAGTGCTCTCATCAAGCTGCAGAGCATTATTGTGACATGTTGCTAACACAAAGGAAAAGCTCAGCTTATTGCTCTGTACACCTAATAGAAAAAATTGAGTTGATATGTGAAGTAGACTTCTAACAGAGCTATTCACTTAAATGCTAGGAGGAATGCTGTTAAACTTGTGTCTTGAAGTGGAATTTTAGGTAGCCCCCTCTGTACTCATTCTCAAAAAGAAAAAGAGTTTAAAATTGTTTTGAACTCTTCTTTGTGGCTTTAATGGCTTGGAATTGTTACTCTTGAGAGTATTACAGGCACTGTTTTTCCTTGTTTCAGGTACGACCCTTGAATACAGAAGGATCACTAAACCTTTTAGGCCTGGAGACAGTCAGATTAATATATTTCAAAAACAAAATGGCAGGTAAGTAAAGAGAAGCCAATATTCATCATGCAGATTGTTGTTCAGAAAGAGTGTTTTTCTTTGCCTGCATATGTGCACTGCAGAAAGGGATCTCTCAAATGCCTGTGTGCTTGTTAACTTGGGAAAAAGCCAAAGCTTATGGATTCCACAGTGATTGCAATGATGTCTCTTCTCTGATTTTTTTTTTCCTTTTGAATATTCAGTGAAGACTTGAATGAAGACTGGAACTAGAAAATAGAATGACTAGACACTCCCTCCAAATGTGGGATCACCTGCCAGAATGCTGCCTAAAAGAGCCTGCACAATAAAAGACTTTAATAGTCATTTTGGTGGCACTAGATTAAAATTAATACTATACTTAACCTAAACAAATGTTTCCCAAGCATTTTAGAGTAATACAATGCATTCGTAACTTATAATTAGGGTGAGTATGACTGTGTGCCACAATTTTAGCTTAAAAAATATATTTTTGTTCTGAGTCTTTCTGACTTTTTTTACTTTTTAGAGCCCATTTCATAAGCATGTTCCTGAGGAATTTCCTTAAACTTTTGTTTAACCTCTTCAGTGGAGAGGGGACATGCTCTGTTTCAATAACCAAAAGCTATAAATTTTTGTTAACAGCTTTCTGGAAACAGTGGAAATGCATACTCTAGAAAAATATGCTGCTGCTGGCAGTGTTTCAGTGCTTATTTAAATTGCCAGCAAATTAGTACAGAAGGAGTGGCAGTGGTAGAGGGGAGCACTATGCTGGAAGTAATGTAAAGAGAATTTTCAAGTCTAATAAAGACGGAACATTGGAGTTGATCTTAAGGAAAGAAGAGATTTGACTTCCATCCAAAAACTGTTTTGTCAGTGAGCAGTAGCTTATTAAATGTCACTTTAGTCTCCATATATATAAAAAAAGACAGAGCAGTTGCAACTTTCAGTCCAAGACACACAGCTGTTGTATGGTTATCACTGTTTTCCTGTCTTTATTTAAGATGCCTTGGCCAGATGTACACATGTGGAAAAAATATTCCCTTTTCCCATATTTTCACCAAAATACATCTATGTTCAAACATTTCAAAAGCAGCAGTCTCTTTGGAGCAGGGAATGAATGGAAGAGAATCTTGCATGGCTTTTCCAGACAGCTGGCAAAACAAAACTGTTGTAGTGATTTTCAGTGAGAACTGCCCAGGGAATTTTGAGACAAGACTGAGATTCCCATCCTGCTCACCTAAATGTTTATTTCAAAGAATGCATCAGTGGTGTTTTGAGCACACAGGTGTAGCAGCTTGTGTGTGACAAAGGGTTTAATCTGTTGCTGCATAACAGAGGAGTAGGTAGTGGCCAAGAAAGCCCATAAACCCATAAAAGAACATTTGTTCAGGTTTGATGGGAAAGGGTTGGTGTCCAACACCAGCAAAGAGCAGAGGTAGAAGATGTATTGAAACTCAGATTCCATGAATACCCAAGGAGCTGCCCCACTCCATCACCCTGTGTGTGCTGATTTCAGAGGGGGACGAGCTGGTGGTGCCTGAGACGTCGGACAACAGCCGCAAGCAGATGGTCCGGAACATCAACAACAAGCGGCGCTACTCCTTCCGCGTGCCCGAGGAGGAGAGGATGCAGCAGAGGAGGTCGGTATTCCACCTGTACTTGTCTTCTGTCCATGCCTGTAGGCCCTGAAAAGGACACTGACTGATGCCAGGGTCGTGCTTCACGTGTGGCTCCCTGGAATGCCCGTTCTGGGCGTTCCTGTCTCTTCTCTACCCTGTAAATCCTCAATGTTGCCTTTGTGTTGATGCCAGTTTGGCTGTGGATATGCACTGGATGCACCATTAGTTCAGATGGATTCTGTGAAATGGCTGTAATTTGGAATGCATGTCTCCACGTACTGTATGCAGGTGCATAGGTGTGCACATACCCTGTGTATATATATAAAGATCTCTAATAAACACTTTGCAAAAAGGAGATTGCATTGCTAACTATGCATATGGATTAATTACTTTCAGACTCTGGTTTTGCTTTCTTTCTGAAGGAGGTTCTGCTCTCAGCAGTATTCCAGGACATCTGCATCTTTGATTTATAGATTTAGCAACATAAAGTTTCTATAAAGCTCACAAAGCTCACCTCTTCAGGGGACATAGAACTTCAGGGTGTATTTCTAATTGGAGTGTTACAAATACTTTCCTAAATGACAACAGAAACAGGTCTGCCCTACTTGCAGTGTTCACAGGGGATGTTACTGACCATTTGCTGTCATTCACTAGAAGTGTCCTGCTGCTGTGCTAAGCCACACTGCAAGAACTGAGTATTTCACTTTCCTGATTTCCAGCATCTTGCACCATTGGTTGGCTCCCAGCTTGTCTTTCTTTTTCGCTCTAAGGAAATTAACAACTGTATGCAGTGGAGATAAAATTCCATTTCTTATCCTTGCCTTTTCTGAGTTGATTGACATTTGGTCTCTTTAAAATTTTATTTGTTCTGAGTTCTGAAATGCATCCTTGGCATTTTGAAGAGCTTTTAATTCTGACCACAGACTGAGAAAGGTACTGCAGTATTATTTTAATTCTATTTTCATATTTTATACTTCATTTTCATCTCCACTTTATAATATATCACAAGTAAGTTTTGCTTTTACTCATCTTACAGAGATTTTTATCAGCTCATTCTCTGAATGTTGGTAACTACTGGGCATGGGCTGGTAATCTGTAAACAGCATTCTTTTATCCTGGCCCCTTGCCCTCTCTTCAAGCTGGAAGCTTCTCCACACCAGTACTGACAGCAGGGGTTTATCACTATTAACATGATTAAATAGAGTCATAGAATTATGGAATTGTTTAGATTGGAAAAGACTGGCTAATTTCCATTTTTAAACAGCTGATAATCAAAGCTGTATGTGTTTTATAAATGCCCACCCTCAACTCAAAGGAAATCCCTAAACAAAGTATCTTCTCTTCCAGGGAGATGCTACGTGATCCAGAAATGAGAAATAAGTTAATTTCTAACCCAACTAATTTTAACCACATAGCACATATGGGTCCAGGAGATGGCATACAGATTCTCAAAGACCTCCCAATGGTAAGTACAAAAGGACATGTGAGAGTGGCTGACTGCTGCAGAGGCTGCAAATAAGTGAGAGAAAAACAAGTCTGGTTCTAATGTATGATCAGTGATGTATTTCATATCAGGAACAGTGTAACAAGGGGAATGGAGCTAAACATGCTCTGCTGTGTGTAATGAAATTTAAACAAGGAGGATGACAGGCATTGAGTGGAGG
This sequence comes from Rhipidura dahli, assembly GCA_013399225.1. Lineage (NCBI taxonomy): Eukaryota > Metazoa > Chordata > Aves > Passeriformes > Rhipiduridae > Rhipidura > Rhipidura dahli. Next base: position 1,308,467 of record VXAC01007671.1, read on the forward strand.
AGGAGTGCCTAATGCCTCTGGAGTCTTAAGACAGGTTGGCCTTCCAGTGTTGATGATAATTTTTATGACCCATATGAAGGTGCAAAATTCTGTTGATTTGAGCCTCTGCTCTTTGCGGGTATGGAAAGAGAAATTCCTTTCTCCATGAACTGTATTCAATTCTTTTTTTCTCTTCCCATCTTTAGCACCAACTTAGCCTATCTCTTCACAGCCTGTTTTACTATAGCAATTCAATATTGTGTACTGCCCGGATTTCTTTCCATGCCAAACCTGCTATTTTTCCTGTTCTCTCCAAATTAAGTAGTCTCAGTGAAACAGAACTTCTTGCATAAAACCTAACCTTTTCAGCTGAAAAACAGAAACAGGTAATAGCACATGTTCATTTCCATAAAACCTCATGTAGGAAATACATTCATTTGGGAGTTACTGAAATCTATGATGAGCTTAAGACTAATTAATACTTTGCTCATAAGGAAGTACCATACTGCTTGCTTCAAGCTACCCTGAGCATCTTTTGTGTGTTTATGTGTTCTGTGTGGTTTTCTAAACACATCCACAGTGACACAGATGTGATTCAGAAGATGCTAATTAGCACTGTAAGAAAGATGAGGTGCTATGATAAGAACAGATGGAATTTGTTCCAGTATAAGACTCAGGCATTAGCACAGAACTGCTGTGTAAAATGATCAGCATTTCTACTTGGAGTTTGTGCATAAAGCAGGAAGTAGATGCTGAAATTGGGTTTTTCTGATGCTGAAAAGTACAGAGGAAACAACAGTAAGACTGGAAAATAAAGTGCATCATGCAGTTGCACTAGTTTAGGAGTTTAGGAGCATAATCTCTGGTCTTTGGACACTCATTTTACCTCACTTTTGCAGCAAACGGTACTCTCATGTTACAGTGGACTGTAAAGTCTGCATTTGATATATTTTAAAGCTTGTGTTAGACACACTCCGAGAAGGTTCTCAATAACAAAGATATTCAATGTAATGAAAAAAAACAGTATTGTACATGTGTATTTTTTATAAAGGATAATAATTTTTATAAATGAACACATAATGAAGGAACTGTTTCTAGAAAACACATGACAAATCCAAGAGATGTTGGCAGGTAGTGTTTATCTTACCTGGATACAAGACTGCATGTGTCTAATGTTAGACAAAGAATGATCATTTGCCTCAGGGCAGATGTAGATCAGGACCTTTCTTGATTTCTCCATTTCTGGTAAGTTCTTTGAAATATTAGTGGCTCTTCTCAAGCAGAGAAAATAATCTGCTACCTCTGTAGGTAGAGCAAAAGTTGTCCTGTGTCACACCATCAGTAGCTGAAAGTTCATGGGAGTCAAAAGCTGCAAGGACTCTTAATCAAGACCCACACCTGACAAGTGTAAAACAAGGAATGATTCTGTCTGTAGAAGGGGGTTTTCTACATCATTTCTTCAGAAGTGTCATCTCTCAATGGCTTTCAGCTTTGAATCCATTCTAATTGCACTTGCCTTGTATTAACTCAAAGATCCTGTTTTAAGTTAGTACTGTGTACTGACACCAGTGTTTGAAAAAAACAAATTGTGTTTTGAAAAAAAAAAATTATTCACTTTTCACACTTAAAAGTGATGAGAAGAATTAGAAAATGTGTGCAATATACAATTGATTACTGCACTTGTTCCGCTGCTGCAGCTTCTTTTTCAAAAGTTATTACTAAAATCTCCTTTTTGCAAGTGAGTATCAGTCTTAATGCTGGGAGATGTCACTGCAGACAAAGCAAATGTGTTGTGTACTTTTCCATCAGTTCCTTGCAATGTCATGTTACATTTGTATTCCTGATTTAATTGGTACAGAAGTACATCAAGCACGGGACTTGAAAGTGTGTGAATTTGAAAATGTAACTTGAAATTAGGAAATAAATGTTCTGTCAAGAGCTACTTCAGGCACCTTTTTCTTTTCCAGCAGCTTCCTGTAAGGTATTTGCCTGGACCGAGTTTTCATTTAATCCATTCCAGACTAAAAACTTTGTTAATCAGGCACAAAAATAGAAGAAAAGGAGTTGAGTGGGCATTTGAGGTTATGTATTGAGTCTAATGTTTTATTGGAAAGAAATTTGGTATCAGAAGAGGGCGTGAAAACAGAGAATGTTTCCTGGAGAATCAGTACACAAGGTAAAGAATAATCATCCAGCCCTGTGTACAGTTCATCTGTATGGTGGTTCCTCTTCCACAACGTGGAATTATTTCACCAGTTTCTTGCCTTATTCCAAAAAGGTGAAAAGCTGGGGGATTTCTGTGCTGCTTAGCATGTGTCCTGTTTTTGCAGCTGGAGCATCTTCTTTGTATTTAATAGATTAGCATGGTTCAGAAGAGAAGATAATTCTTTTTAACAACCTGTGGGAAAGATTGCAGCACTTTACTTTGGGAATGCCTGTTGTTGTTTGTGGAAGCGAATGGTAAAATTCATTTTTGCATTTAAAGAGGGCTGTGGCTGGGGGTAGCAAGCAGTGCAAGGCTAATAGTCTGCTCAAACTTTATTCATGCAGTTATTTTAGGTGGTACCCCTACTTTTTTAATGGGATTCTGGAATGCAGAAAGTGCATGAAAGAGTGGAGTGGGCCTTTGCATTTGCAATTTCTTATGGTTTATTTGAGCACTTTCAAATGTGGCTGGATCTACCAGTAGAAATTTTTCATCAGCATGAGCTTTCACTGAAGTCAGTATAGTGCTGTGTGGGCAAAAGGGTCCTTAGGAGTAAATAGGTTTTAGTAGAGAATAGATATTTTAATCTCTGTGTTGAATGAGATTGTCACAAGCTAAATAGCCAGCTCAGCCCAGCTTTTATCTAGCACACATGGGTGAGCTTTATAAAGTAAATGACAATTTTATGTACCTGTGTGTGTTTATATTGATTTACTAATGTACACATATTCACTTCATAGATGCCATGTCAATCTGAACAAAACTCCTCTCTGCAGCCCCACTGCCTTTTTCAGGGGAAATACCAAGAATTGAGAGAAGCAGAGTCAGAGCTGGTAGTGATGGCCCCTGGTGGGTGGGCTGGGCTGGGCTGTGGGCAGGAGGGGACCTGCACTTGTTCTGCCCTAAGCCCTGGCCTGGTGGGTGCAGAGCCTGCCCACCTCTGTTTTAATGATGTCCTCTAAAAGAGCAGCTTTAGAGAGTTTAATTTGTGTTGTAACTGGAATAAAGGGAGTGTTCTAAACTCTCTTGCTCTATCTCGTATGTTGTATCAGGTGCCTGCTTGTGTACAACATATCTGCCTGTGTGTTTGCCCTTGCTGGTGCAGCCACACCAGGGGGGAAGAAGCTTTCTCTGTGTGCTGTTCTCCAGTGTTTCCCAGTTTTCTTGGTATGCACCAGACACTCTGAGGTGTTTGTGGGAAGTTGCAGTTTATTGGCCTAGTCCCATGTTGTTCTCTCCATGAGCAGACACCCTTGACTTCAGTAGAGCCCTGGTGTGGGGGCAGAACCATGCCTAAGGCTTAGAGACAAATCGGATTTAAGGGGTTTCAGGCAACTGTAAATTTGCATCCTTCTTTTCTTCGTGGTGAGCACTCATGGTCTGGCTTTTGCACACAAGCTTGTGGGCTACAACACGACAGAAACCAGAAGCTGCTGTTTCCTATTAGCAGAGCAATAATGAGTACATATTTGTGTTTTATTGCTGTGGATCTGGGTCACTGTCTTGTTTTGTACAATTTAGAATCGTTCCTATTAGTGTATCCCCAAACTTATTTGTTTACATGTTTTTCTTCCCTAGCAGCCTGTCACCAATTAACCTGGCCGTACAGTCTGGCCTCCCTTCTGCCCTCTTGTCCCTTGAAGCCACTTTATCGTGGATGCTCCTTTGTAGTGAAGATCTGAAATCTGGAACTGCACTTACTGCAGCACAGACCACCTCTCTGTGTACATCAGATGTACAGGATTGATTTTGCTTTCATATTCTGCATGCCTGAGTATTTTTATATACAAAAGCTGGTCTTGACTGCCGTTATATTTGAACATTATGCTTCAGTTTGACCTCATTATACATGAGCCATTCTACTTCCATTCTAGATGATGTGTGAAGCTTTGCTTGTTTCAATTGAGAAACTTTTAGAGTAAATGAATACTTATCTATATTTGTTATTCTTTAAAGAAAATGGGAACCCCATGCATGCATCTAATGGTGGAGTCCATGGAGAAATTCCATGGAGTATCATTTTTAAAATGTTGCCATATCGTGGCTTTCTCATATTCATGAATGCTGGCTAAATATTTTCATGATCTGCAGCTGGCCTACCCTCTGCTTTTTAGCTTGTGGTTTTAGACACTGCCATATCTCCCTTATTGGCTTTTAGGAATGGAGCTGGCTTTGCTGCCAGTTCTCTGTTGTGAACAGGTAACTCAGCAAAGTCTGCTGTCCTGGACCATTTTAGAATGGTGGCTTCTTGTACTGATATTTAGATGCTGCTAAAGTTACTAAGAACAATTTAATGTATATTATGTCTTATATGCCATAATGTGGTAATTGATGTTTTGGTTAACAGGCAAAGCCTCATAATAACCATGTGTTTTAAAAAAAAAAAAAAAAAAAAGTTGGATTTTACCAGCTGAAATGAAGAAAACAGTAACAATAATGTTTGATATAATATGTATTGGGATGTGACTTAATGTTCTTCCAGACTTTAATACGTTCCACATACAAAAAGTAGTGCCTTAGGTTTAGTGGAGGGGTAAGCTATATTTTTACCATATTTTATATTTTAAGTCCTAACATTTCTAATGTTACTCAGAAATATCTGTTTTAAGGAGATGAAATCAGTTGGACGAGGGGAAGAGGAACTCAGAAAGGAGAGAAGGTGTTCTGATTTGCTGGTATCCGTAGGAAACCACCCCATTGCAGGCTGAGTGAGCATGTACAGATGGCACAGGGAGGGAGATGGAGCCTTGAAACACTCTTCCATTAAATCTGGATGTAGGTGACTTTAAATTTTAAGAGCACTTGTGTCAGCACATTGCGTAGAGATGAATTAGAAACTGTTCCTGTTTAATTGGCAGGGTTATTTCTCCCCTCTCCTTCTTTACATCACACTCTGGGAGCACGCTGCTCAGCTGACCTGTTAAAAACATTGGCATTTCCCAGTGCTTTCACATTTGATGTGCTGAGGGAGGGCCTAATCCTCTGCAGCACAGGGATGGCAGTGCCCGGTCCCCTCGGCACTGTCGGGATTAAGCCAGTGTGGAGCAGGCCACGGGCCTTGGTCACCTGTCTGCAGAGAGAGAGTTGTCCCAGTGGTCTGGCACTAACCCCTTCACCTTCCCATGCAGCCTGTGTCCCCACCCTGTCGAAACACCCTTCCCTGCTGTTGGAAATACTTTGTGTTTGTTGTATGGGTGACAATTTTAATGGAATCGCTAAAATGCATGAATAACAGAAGGAAATCTCTTAACGATCTCCAACTGCTGTGTATGCTCATCTTTTCTTCTCCCCACACCACCTCACCTGTGTTCACCTTCCTTTGTTTGTGTTATGTCTATTTTAGATTGTAAGCTCCTCAAGGCAGGGAACTGATGCTTCTCAACTGTCTGTAAAGCACCTTTTCCAACTGTGGTGCTCTTTGAAATATCAAAAAAATAATAAATATTAGAATCGATTCCCAATGAGTTAAAAGTTTTATTTGTTTCTAATATTTTAGCAACAGCAAGGGCAGCAGGCCCATCAGACTCTGTGTCAGGAAGGTGCTCAGAGGACTGGGGGTGGCAGTGTCAGGCCCTGTGTGCTGAGAGCCAGCAGGGTTTGCTGTCTGCTGTCCCCGCTCTGTGTTTGACTGCTCTTGTGGAACTGCTGGTGCCGGTGTAACCTGTACAACCATCCTTCATTGCTTTCTCTCTCTGTTGTCTTTGATAGCAGCGCTCCCCTTATCAATTCCCTCATCATCACTCCCGTCTGATCTCCTCTCCGAGCAACTTTGAGCACATCTACCACATGACTGTTAATTCAGCTGAAAAATTCCTCTCTCACGATTCCATAAACCCTGCATTTTCCCCGCCTCCACGCTCTGTCCTCGGTACTCCAGACTTTATCACTCTGAGGGTATGAACGGCTGAGTCAGGTGTTCACTCTACTAACACTGTGTGGTTTTCCTTTTTGCCTGGCTATTAACGTGGGAGAAAACCCCTTGTAAGCTGTCCCTTCACTTTCTTTTGTCCCACACAATTTACTTTCTGCTGTCAGCTGGGGTCTTCCCACAGCTCTGACATGCCAAGAAACAGACACTTCATGGCCTTAGAAAAAAAAAGAGAAGTTTTTAATGACTGGGCTGAACATTTTGCTATGAGAATAACATTTTTAATCATCAGGAAGGATGTGGGAATTTTGAGTAAGTTCTCTCTTCCACAGTGTTCATCCTCCAGCAGTCAGAGTGCTGCGTACCAGGTTGAATTAGGAAAAGGTTCTGGATCTGTCTTTGTTGGACCAAGCTTTCAAGCTTTTTATGATGAATTCATATGGAATGAGGGAATTTGTGCACAGTACTGTACACAGGTGGAGAGAGACATGGGTAGTGCCTCAGGCAGTTTCTAGGTTGAAGTAAATAAGTGAAGTTAGAACATGTTGGAAACAAGATAAAAGTTAAAGATGATGGCAACTTGGTGATGTAGATCTTCTTAAACCCTGGTAGTTTTAGGCAGAGGCTGAGGCAGGATACTGTTCTGGAGGCATCCTTCCAGTTGCAGTGTAAATTGGAGGGATGGAAGTGGTCTTTCCTTTTTTTCTTGCATTGTGCATCCAGCTCTATCTGCCTGTGTCCTACAGAGATACAAACCCAAGTAAAGCAGGCACACAGGTACCTGCTGAGCATCTCAGCTGTGTGCAGTGCTGGGGCCTGCAGTTCTGCCTGGGACAGGCTCACAGAGGAATCAGGAATCACCTGTAGATGATCCCAGGTAGATGTGTGGGATGCTGTTGTTTGCTCAGGGTTTGTGTGGGTCCAGGCCATGCCCATTGCTCTCGTGGGAACATTGCTCTTGGTTTCTGTGGCCCTTGGACACCCCTCGTGGCAAACCTGCACTGCCAGGCTGCTGCCAGTGCCTCTGGGCTGCTGTGCTGGATCCCTGTCACCAGGAAGGTTTTGGAAACATACCTGCACCCAACACTAGACAGAGTTTAAAAATGCAGGAGAAAAATAAATCTCCTCCATATGGCTCCAAAACCAGTTTGCACAGCTGAGCTTTGGTTACATTCATGGTCTTGTGCCGCTGCTGTGAGGTCCCAGTTGTCACAGCCATTAATACACAAGAGGAAATGCAAAAAAAAAAATAAAAACCAAAAAACTTTAAAGTTGAATTGAAAGCTGTTTCTCTCCTAGAGGGTCATTATAGGGTCACTGAAGCTGTATTTCAGTTCTTGTTTTAACAGGGTTATTTTAATCCAACTGTACTATAAAATTGTCTGTGTTTAATGCGCAGCGAGGTATCACTGGACTGTGACCCTCCCTCTACCTTCCCCTTCTCATGTGAGTAGTCTCCCTGGGATCAGTAAGGAATGACCCCTGGTGTTTCAGACTGTAATTCTCAATTTTTTTCTTTAGGAGCATCCTTCATCCTAATGTAGCAGCCTCCTAGCATAAATTGGAGGATAAAAAGTGAAGTGGGCAACCTGGAGGGTCGAGATCCTGCCCCTGTTAGCTTCTTAGAGCACTAGCGGTTTAGTCTTGTATGAAAAAAAGTGTTTGTCTGCTTTTTGGCTTGAGGGTAGAGGTGCTGGAAGCTGTAAGGAAAGCCAGGCTGTGAGTTTGGTTTCTCCCTTTGTGCTGGGAGATTTTAGTGTAAGAAGAGTGCCATGGTCCCAGGTAGAATTGGATGTTGGAACCAGGACAGCATGGAATCCATAGGGAAGTTGAAAAATGACCTGTTAAAGTAGGCTTTTAGAGTCTGTTGTATTATTTCATGGAAGAGTTAAAAGCTGAGGTTTATAGTGTGATAAACAGGGCACTACTTAAAAGCAAACCCCAAAACAAGAGCGAGCAGCACAATGGAGAGAGGAGCAGAGGCAGAGCAGTTCCTGTGGGTGCTGTACCTGTCCAGTCAGACCCTGTCCCTCATCCCAGTGCCAGAGAAGGTGCCCAGGGAGCAGCTGGAGTGGGAGCAGAGGCTCCCTAACAGTGGCAGTGATGGCACCTACATAACCCACAGCTCCACTCTCCCATTGGAATGGGATGCACCGAACTAATCTGGGCCTCTCCCCCCATTTCACAGTGACTCACTTTGCTCAGCAGCAGCTTGTCTGCTGCTGCTTCCTCCCCCTTCTTTCAGCTTTCTCCATTTGGTTCAGCAGTGGGGATGAATTTTCCTGCTAGGATTTGAATTGTTGCTCAAAATGAGGGGTTTTTGTCTCTCTAAGTAAAGCAAGCTCAGGTTTCCTTTTGTTTTCTGTGTTTTTAACCTGCTGCTCTGGGCTGCTTTATAACTACTGCTAATAACCGCCGTTTATTTTCCTTTGAACCCCCTTCCTGCATCATGTGCACACCACTTCCAGGAGGTTTGGTCCAAAATGCCAGCATCTCTGGCATGTGCTTATTTTATTTTTAGAACAAAGAACAATGAAAGATTTGCTTTGTGGAGAGACTTTCTACAAGGAATTACATGGACGTTGCAAACTGAGATGGTGAAAAGTAATCATCTTTAGAACACACTGTTCAAACAAATGAGTCTTTTTTTGTGTACCCACCCATTCCCTCCTTCCCCTGATGCCTGTATGTTGTCTGCTCAGTCAACTGTGAAGGAGGTTAATCACCTGATCATTAAACATAATTGTTCTCTTTGCAAAATGACCCACTGTAGGTTTATACCAGCCTTGCAACCCCAGTGTACTAACCCCAGTGCACACGTGGTTCTGCACTTCCTTTCCCTGGCTTTCCTTCCTTTCTCAAGACACAGCAGTAATTTATCCCTCAATTCCTTTGTGTATCCTCAGGGGAGCAAGCCTCCATGGTTTGGGTACAGCCAGGATGCTCAAATTCTGCATCTCACTTTATTGCATGGTGAGGAAGCAGGAACTCAGTACGTTGTACTACAAAGTAGGTCAGTTATTCACATTTGAAAACAAAAAAAAAAAAGAAGGGGGGAAGCTAAGCAAGAGACAGTGAAATAATCCCACAAATAATTTAAGAGACTGTTTTAAGCCTTTAGGTATAAATCCTCATAGTGCAGCAGTGGAAGAAAGGAGAATTAAAAAGGGCTTTTCATTGGTAAGGTCTCTGATTCTCTTCTGCTGGTGTTTGTGAGGCATCTGGGAACAGGGAAGAGATTTTAATTCTTATTTGCTGCACGTTAAAAATCAGCCATTTCTGGCACCCTGGGAGAATGAAAAGCCAAGGGTTCACTGTAAGATCAAAGGGGTTTGTCAGAGCAATGATTCTAAGGATCATTGTAAGACTGGATGTGGCAGCAGGTTGGTGAAATCTACCTGACAAAGTCTGCTCTGTATAAAATCTGTTCCTTACAAAGCCTCAATTTAATTATCCACTTTAAAATACAGACAGACATGGGTAGTACCGAGGGCCTCTGAGAGTATCCTTCTGGGGGTGGAATGTTTGTTCTGGTCTGAAATTTTCATAACACCCTCGTTTAAAGAAGCACTGTAATTGCAACTATTGTTTTACATGTGGCTACTTCATCTCAGAGTGAGGATGGAGAAATAATTAAATGTAAATAGGAAGAAATGAACAGTTATTGCAGAGGGGGGGTCTGTAAAAGGTAAAGGAAGTAATTCTTAGAGCTACCTGCAGTTCTTTCACATTGTGCATCTATGAAGGTTCCCTGAACCTAATTCCAGTTAATGGTATTGACCTAACAGTGCAAATCTTGCTCTCTTGATGAGCAGGCCGAGGTCTCATAATTAGCCAGAGCTGAAATAACACACATGGGCAAGGCCCTCTGGGCTAGAAAGCCAGCTCATATACGGAGAGAGGGGCTAAATAATCTGAGAGGTCTTCTCCCCTAGGGTCAGCTGTAGGTTAACAGAAGCAGAAATAAAATCTCCCAGAACTCACTTCAAAGTACTCTTTTCCCTCCTTTTAAAGACAACTTATGTTTGAGGAGCTGCCATATCCAAGTAGGGAAATTGTGGTTTATCCCCTCAGTAAAGGTCCAATTCAGCCCAGTAACTGTTAAATTTGGAAAATCCCACTGGAACTCTCAGGATTCAAAACAGCAGCAACAATCAAAACACGTAGAAAAAACAGTGTCGTGTGCTCTGGTCCTTCTCTTGGTGCAGGCTGGAAACAGGAGGCTGCTCCTTACTTTGGCTCAGCTGGTGTAGGTTTGTAGGGATGCTGTTAACACCTTTGGAATTTCCTAAGTAATTGCTGTACAGATTGATCCACTGTCTGTTCATAGCCCTGCGAGCCTTAGGGATTACCCTGGTTATTGTAACCACTCACACAGTCATGGCACAAATGAGGGCATCAGAGAGAAAATTTAATGAGATCCTTGGAAGCTCGTGTTCAGAAGGAAGACAGTGTTAACTTGACTATTACTACAGCAGCTTAATTAGGCTTGCAAACCATCCTTTCAGGGAAATTCTGGAACTATGAGATGTATTCTTTCAGTTGCCTGCACATGTCCATGTAATTCAGCACTTCACTGCCGCGTTGCGTGTGCTGCCAGTCTCTGCACTAAACTGCAGAATATTATTTTGCAATTTTTGCTGACTTGCTGCCCAGATACTCAGCTCTGGTAAGGACGGGGCTTCCATGTGTTTGGGGGCCTCACTCCACGCAATGCAAGGTTGAGGCAGCAGTGGATAAGTGAACGTGTCGTGTGTGTGTGTGCATTTCAGAACCTTCGGCCCCAGGAGAGCCGGACGGTGTTCAGCGGCTCCGTCAGCATCCCATCAATCACGAAATCCCGCCCGGAGCCAGGACGGTCCATGAGCGCCAGCAGCGGCTTAGCAGCACGTAAGCAAACAGAGCTCTGTCACTTTGGGGGCTGTGCACAAGTGGTTCAGGGAAAGGGCTGCCTGCAGCTGCTTCTGTCCAGGCTGGATAAGGATTTTCTAGAGTCATGGCTGACTGCATTGCTGCTGAGGTCCAGCAGAGTATTTTAGACCTGCTTTCAAAGGAGCATGGGAATAAGTAGGTAGTGCTTTTGAGTGTCCCACATTTGTAATTTGACAGGCTTTTTAATTGGTGTTATAATTCAAATTGCATTCTTAGCCCTGGGGCTGCTTTGCTCCTGCTCAAGTATTTTAAATCAGTGACGAGTTGTTCACAAGCTCCACGGCTGTTAATTTTGTTGCTGAGCTGTGTGTAGCTCTTGATGCCTCCCTTCCCACCAGTGCGAAGATAAAGCGATAGGAAACTGGCGGCTGGAATGGAAGAGTGGCACTGCCACTCTTTGAAAAGAGGCCACTGGAATTGGGCAGCCACCACAGCTGTTTCTACAACTGCCACCTTTGTCGGGAACACAGCGGCTGTGGCAGTGCTGGGTAAAGTGTTCCAGTGCTGGTGTGCCAAGGGGGGCACTGGAGAATCCACAGGAACAACTGCAGCAGACAAGACAAAAGCCCACACAGCCTGCAAGCCATGAGCTTGGGACCTTGGGCCACACAGCAGGAAAGCAGAACTAGCCAGGCAAACAGCTCAAGGTCCTAGTGTGTTGAGTGGGGTCTGTCACAGTTTAATTCCTCTGGGTGTTGCAGGATCATCTGCCCAGAACGGCAGCGCTCTGCGGAGGGAATTCTCGGGAGGGAGCTACGGAGCCAAGCGGCAGCCCATGGCATCGCCCTCCGACGGCTCCCTGTCCTCGGGGGGCCTGGACCAAGGCAGCGATGCACCCACCAGGGACTACGAGCGAGAGGTGAGTGACAGCAGAAGGGGAGAAGCCTTAAGGGTGTTGGTGCAGATTGAGGCAGTTCAGTCCTGCCATGGGCTTGGCTTGACAGTGGAGAGATGGATTTCCTGTGTTCCAGGCTACAGAAGATTTTGGTCAAAGTGTCACCTCTGGTCCTGGTATTTAAGATGCAGAAGAAGCTCTCTGCACTCCTTACCTGGAGATGTGTGGGTAGCGAGGCTGCCCCAAATTCTGGCCCAGTAGAGTAACAACTTGATAGTGACACATCACAGCTTGAAGTGCTGATGTTCCTTTTCACCTGTATGTGCAAAGATTCATAAGCTATGTTGGCAGCCATTTCACAGGAGACATTTTGTACTCAGAAGTTAACAAGGTAATTTAAGAATTATAATTTCATTTAGAGCAGGAACTGGATTTAATAATTTCTGTTCTGTGTAGTCGAGACTGTCCTTATGATAGGACTGAAATCCTGCCCAGTGCTAAACTCAGTCCCTCCAGCCAAGAATGTTTTACATGGGAGGCTTCAGTCTGAAGCTGGCCTGCAAAACTTACCCAATCCATTTTCATACCAAGGAGTGTGAAAATGAGAGATCACACAGACTTTTCGTGGTACTGGATATATCCTGCCAGTTGAAGCTGGAAGGCAGCTGTGAGCCCAGCTTCAGGCTCAGAGTTGCATCCTGGTGTGCTCTGGAAGATCCAGGTGCAGTAACTCAACAGGATGCTTTGAATTTATACCCTGGGGTTGACATAGAAGAGGGAGCTGTGATGAAGCCACAAAGATTTCTCATTTTAGTGCAAGAGCATCTCGATCATGGTCTATGAAAAGGCAGGAGCTGTTGCAGCTTCACAGGCAGCCTGAAGCTGCACACTCTGCTGGCCAAGCAGCCCTTGGCAACACACAGGCTGCCAGAATCCCACTGGTGCTGTGTCCTTATGTCAGTATCACTTACGCCTGCTGAAAGCAGTGACCTGACCACTTAATCTCACGTCTCCCTGGAAATTGTGAGCAGAAAAGATCTCTCAGTATTTTTGGACACAAGCAAAATTCACAGAGGCCTTTGAGTCCAGCCACTGTGCTGAGACACTCTCAGTCCCCCTTACACTTGCTATCCTGTCACTTACTGGTGGTGTGTGTCTCTGGGCTGCAGGACTCTGACTCTCCAAGACACTCGACGGCATCGAACAGCTCCAACCTCAGCAGCCCTCCCAGCCCGGTTTCTCCTCACAAGACCAAGAGCCTCTCCCTGGAGAGCTCTGACCACGTGAGTTGGGACTCATGAACTGCTTCAGCATTCAGATTTGGCATCACATCAGCTTGCTGTCCCCATGGCTGTCCCCTTCACTTGCTCCAGTTCTCACCTTCATCCTCCTAACCCTCCCCATTCCCTCTCTGAAAACGATCTGGGAGTGGGGTACAGAGGAAGGTGAAAGCTGGTCGTCCTCAGCACCGTTTGGCACTGCCTCACCTCCCCAGATCTGACAGCAGCAAATGAGCAAAGCTAGGGTGTTGGTAAATATCAGATGCTGTAGATTTGTATTAGTATTGGTTTCATTTTTGTGGTTACAGCTGCTTCATTTTTAAAGACATATTTATCCCACTTCCCTTCCACTTCCCAAAAGGTAGCGTAAGTAGACCAGACCAGTATCAACAAGAGAAAATTCAGAGGGATTTTGTTTTCATACAATAGCTCATCGTACTGTACAAAAGTAGCACAGAGACCCCTTCCCCTCCACGGGGAATGATCAGTATGTCAGAGGCACATAAAAGCTTTCAGCCACGTTTGAATGTCAATCTGATTGTCGCCAGCAAATCCTTATTGATTAAAATGATGCATATTTTACTACAGTACAGAGTTTAAATAAATACGCAGATGTTAGAGTAAAATACGTATGTATATATTCAAAGAAAAAAAAACATTGTGTATGCAGCAGAAGATGGATGCTTATTTAAGAGAGCCTTTAATTTAAGATTTGTGTTGTCCCTGTTTTCATGCTCGGTGATTTACAGACTCGGAGGCCTGGCTAAAACCTCCCGCAGGACAGAGATTCCGTGTGCGCGGCGCTCGCTGCACTGCCAGTACAGCCCCTGCAGTGCTCTCACAAACAACACTTCTCTCCTTCTGGCCGTAGCAGAACTGCAGCTGTAATTCCTCCTTTCCTCATAGTCCCCATCCTTTTCAAAAATGACAACAGTTGGCAGCAAGGCCCTGTCCCAACAGCCACAGGCACCGGTCAGCCCGGCGGCTGCCCTGGTTCCACACGTGCCACCTGTGAGCTGGAGCCTTGCAAGCAGCTACAGGAGAGGTCCTTCAGGCAGCAGGGGAGTTCAGTGCAGCTGGATTCAGCAGGAAAACTGTTTCCTTGGGTCAGCCTTTGAGCAGGTTTAACTCAGAAGGGAGCAGTCTTCCCCATCTCCCTGGCCATCCCTAAGCAGCAGACTCTTAGTGTCATTACCAAATACTGGTTGCTAATACACATCAGCCAAACGAGTGCCCTTAGCCCAAAGCTGGCCCTGGCTGGCTTTGCTGTCACTGTAGCAACGAAGAACCTTGAAGACTGACCTCACACTGTTCACACTGTGGTAGTCAAAGATGCCTAGTGACCCACAGCTGCTGCGCTGGCAAGGTTGGCTTTCCTCTGCCCCCTACCTGTGCTGTGGGTTTGTGCAATTTGCAGTTGTTTCTGTGTGCTCACCTGCTGTTTGTTTCCAAAAGCAGGGCAGGTTGGAGGGCAGGAAGCATTGCAGTGGAAGGCAGAGCCCACTGAAGTTGGAAAAATCAGTACAAAGTTGAGGTGGTCACCCAGTCGACAGTAAAATGAAAAACTGGTACACAAATGTATGGTAAGAGGAGGATGTCTCTTCTCTTCAGTTAGCAAGGCAGATGAGCTTTTCATTTGGGATGAGCCTCTCTTCCCAGTAGTATTGTTGCTGACTTCATACTATGACCGTACTCAAAGACATAAGGGCTTTTTTTATTTAGAATGTTGGGGTTTGTGGGTTTCAGAAACTTGTTATGGCTCTCATTAAACCATTCTGTATTTTTGCAGTCAGCAGTTCTGTAGAGTTTCACCCACACAGAGGTGTTTGGGGTTTTGCAGTTTCTTTCTTCCCTAATAGAAGTTATAGGTAAGTCCAAATCATGTACAGTAATTTCCAGGTATGATCTAAATGTGACATAGGGAACAAGACACAGATCAGATAATCCATTTAATCATGCTGGGTCTCCTAGGTAAGATTTCTCTTTCACTCTGAATCAAGAGGCTTATCCAAGTTTAAGCTCATTCAATGTTACTTTGGGACAGGAATTCAAGAAATTATTGTGGAAACCATCATATCAAATGCCTGTCTCTCTCCTTTTTAGGTATTTCAGAGTAGCAAGCAAGTTGTTTGTTTTCACTTCAAATCCACTACTTTTGCAAGCCTGGCATTTGAAATTAAAAGCTTTAGCAAACAGCAAAGCATCTGAAAGTAATTCCTCCCAGAAAAGGTTATGTATTTCTGAAGGACAGATAGGCAGGGTATTATTGGCATTACTGAAATTCCACATCAGCTTCTTTTTAAAGGCTGCATATTGCTTCAAGTATAGCCACTGCTTTTTCCCCACAGTCCCCTTGTTTTGGTGAAGCATGTCCACACACTTTTCAAAGCCTTTGCAGACTAGTTTTGTATTTACTGTATGTTGTATTTAAACAATAATGTTATTTTGATGTTGAGAGAAGGCATGTAAACAGCAGCCATGGAAGACAGAGCAGCCTGCATGGCAGTCCCCCGAGAGAGGGTCACAGGATCTTTTCCCATGGACTTTTTTTTTTGCAGCTGTGCTAAAGCTCTGTCTGAAAATGGAACCCAAAGAGCCACGACACAGCAAACAGTTAAATTGAGTAAAACCCTGTGTTTACTCCATTCCAGTGCCTGCAATCTGTTGATACCAAGCCCTGGCATTTTCAGGCAGAGCAGAGGTCAGCTGTGTTACAACACTGAGCTCAGAGGATGAGAGCTCCATAGGCCTACGCTGTTTGTACACTACAATGTCTGAGCCTCAGCAGTCTCCTCTAGGATTTGTTTAAGCATTAGTTTGGTCCTGTGCATTTTTATATGTGTCTGTTCAGAAGAGAAACAGCAACTGTTCTCTCAGTTGAAAAGCAAATGACCACATCACTTATTTGAAAAGAGAAAAATTCTCCTAGGACTTAAATAGTTTTATATATTTGGGGACCATTTGGTTACAGACTCAATTTGAAACCACACTCATCTCTCTTTGTTGGTATGCATACTGCAGCTGAGCTTTCTAAAGGCTCATTGGGCTAGGAAAAGTAACTTGGTCATTTGAACTGTAAGACTCTTGACTGGTATCTCCAAGGCAATTGTCTCCTGAGGTTTGATGTTTGCTCCTTTGCACTGTAGCACTGCTTCAACTTCACAGGTCGAGGGCTGTGTTTTGTTCTGGGAGCTTAAAATCTCCCACTGAATTCCTGACTGTGGCACATGTTCTCTGTACACAGGATGTGTATCTAGCTGGTTTTTTTCCTTTTGGCTGAGACTGAAGGTGTTTGTTTGCATTTTTTGACAGTGCTTAAACAGATAGGTTGTTGAGGTTTTGCCTTTTTTTTTTTCTCTTTTGATGGCAACAAGGATCTGAACAGATTCAGGCAGCTACTAAGGATTCCAGGTTATAGGATGGAATAGGTTTGGTAAATAGTTTTCCCCTACACGTGTGCACACACAGGTATGTGGCTTCCTCCCACATTTCATAAACCCAAAAGCAGCGTTACAGTTCTCTCTTGCCTTTGGCCTGTAGAAGACAGCTGGTGGTTTCAAAAAAAAACATTCCTGAGGCTGTGGTGAAGTAGTTGCTTCTTTTCCCCTCTCTTAGTTGCTGTGGCTTGTTAAGAATGTGCATTTTGCCCATTTAAATGAGTTTCAAATCTGAGTCAGGAATGTTCTCTCTTTGATTTGATGCTGACAAGTTACAACCCAGGTGTGTTATTCTCAGGTATATGGCAGAGGGAAGTTAAGGGTCTTGCCATACCAAAATAGTGCAAAAAAGCATAGTTTATTTATAGGAATGTAGTTCAGCTGCACCTAACTGGTTCATAGTGTGTGTCAGCCTTTCCCAACAGAACAGGTGGATTATTAACACAGATTCTGGCTCCGTGTTGTATTGCATGGCCAGACCCTGACTGACAGGACAAACATGCTCTTGGGTGGAAAAAGGGTTTCTTTTCCATTTTGTGAATGCTGTTTAATTTCACATGAATGCATTAAGGGTAAAACTTCTTGCAGTGCAAGTACCCACAGCTCCCAAGCCTTAGTCTGAGAATCAAAGTGGCACGTAGCAATTCCTGCTGTGGGTTCTTTTCTTAATATGAGCCCGTTTCGTGGAGGAAATGGGACAACTTTTCTGCACTAACACAAAGTGCACCCTCCTGTGCATTCTGTGTTCACACTTCCTACAGATAAGCACCCCCAGAAGCCACTCTGCTGCAGGCTTCCCAGTCTGAATTCCAACTCCTCTTATTCCAGCCGCAGCTCAGTACAACCTATTTTCATTTTCCATTTAAGAAAGTCACATCTACAGGGAAGAAATCCACAAACAAACCAGTGTTGCTATACCTGCCTTTTTATGTATGACAGTTTCATATCATTTATTTTTAAAATATGTTTTTTAGGTTTTTCATTGTAATATTATTGTACAGTTTTGCATGGCATAGATGTAATCACTTTTTTGTTTTAGAGTATAAAAGCTGACAAGTGTGCGTGTGGGGGAAAGATTCTGCTTTTTGCCTCTTCTCACTCTTTTGTTTAATGCCCTCAATGTTGTAGGGGACATTTTAAGAGATTCTCTGCTACAGAACAATGATGTAGATTCTTTTGCACAGAAATATTTAAGGTGGGACAGTCAACAATGTAAAAATGACTTACCACCAATATTTTATGTTGGTAACACACTTAATATTAACCTACTTTGATGTACTGCAATAAAACAGGGAACTGTTAGAAATGCAGATGTGCTGTCTTTTTTTCCCACCTCCCCACAGAGGGCTTTGAGGAGGAAATGGAAAGGGGAACGATGGTGCTCTTGAAGATACAACATGCTGGTTCTAACACATCTGCACAAGTGCACAGGGGGAAGAAAAGGAATATGTGAGGAAATCTATTTCCCTTTAACAGCTTTCAGAAAAAAAATAACCAGATCCTTTTGAAAATACAAAGTCCCTGGCTCCTTTGATATATTGAACTGCAGTTTTCCTGACCTTTTCAATAGGTCACCTGTGATGATGTAAGAAACAGGTATAGAGGTGTAGTCAGTGTTTTTGATGTTCCTTCTTCATTTGTACTTACACATCAAATGTTTCAGCTGTCCTAGTGCTAGAGGCTGGATTGTTGGTTAGTTCTGAGCTATCAGCATCACACTGACCTTCAAATGCTTTTAAGTAAATCTCAGAACACCTGTGAAGTTTTGCATGTGCCCTGATCCTTTCCTATAATCTACCAGTTCCTCACAAGTCAGCCTGGAATTTTCCCCATACTGAAGAGTGGTGGTACATCTTCCTCTTCATTTATTCCCCTTTTGGTGTAATGTTGGAAATGGCCTCAGTGTGCCTGGGGAAGTTTAGATTAGATATTAGGAAAATTTTCTTCACAGGAAAGCATGTGAAATATGGGAACAGGCTGTGCAGGGAAGTAGTGGAGTCACCATCCATGGAAGTGTTCAAAGGATGTGTGGATATGGCACTTAAGGCCATGATTTAATGGTGAGGAAAGTAGTGCTGGGCTGAGGGTTGGTTTTGATGATCTTAGAAGTCTTTTCCACCCTTAGTGATTCTGGGTAAGTCTCAGCTTTGGTACCTGCTTCAGTCACCCCCCTGCAGCAGGAATACAGGACTGTGCTGTTACTCATCCCATGCTGCCAGCAGTGCCAGCCTGGGCCTCCTTCCATCACCAAAGCCTACCAAGCACTCCCCTCCAGGAGCAGCCACCATGATTCCCACTTCTTTCAAGGCTTTAGTCTGTCTTACTCCTGTCCCTCTCCTTCAGTCAAAACGATTGCCCTTCAGTTCATGGGGATTTAAGTCCATGGCTCCACCCCTTTGGGCAGCTGCTGTAGCCTTGGGACATACCCTGGGTCCTGTGCTCTGACTTTTCAATCAGTGCTTTATTTCTGACTTCCCAGGGGGCAGCTGCACATCACAGCTGTGAAGGTCTTGGGAGATGGGCCTTGTGCTGTAAGGGATTTGGGCATTAGAAAAGCAGAAACTGAACTGCATGTTCCACTCCTGTTCAGCTCCTCAGCATTCCTTTTCTGTTTTAATGCAGCAGCCAGTTTGACTAAAGAAAGGAGGTAGGAAAATCACTGCTACCAGAGGGAGCCTGAATCTTGGTCCTTTAGAATGGAAAATCACGGTCACCAGAGAGGCAGCTTTAACCTCCAGCTTGCCCTGTGCAAAGAAGAAATGTTTTTACAAGTTTGTTCTAGAACACAGAAGCTTCCTGCTGGACAGTCACATCCTCAACCTGCAAGTGTAGTTGAAGCAAATGCAGTGGCTGGCACGGATCAAGTGTTCCTGCTCACTGTACAATGTCACAGCTTCTCTGACTCAAAGCCAGAGGTTCCAGCTCACGTTTTCTGCACAGCTGTTCCTCTCATGTGCAATTCCTGCTGTCACAAATCTCTCTGGACAAAGCTACAGCCATTATTAATGCTTTTAGAGCACACACAAAAGGCCAGGAGAATTAGGGACTGAGAGCTCTAATTAGCTCTCCTAATAAAGCAACATCTCAGCTTCTGAAAGTTGCTAGCCTCTTGCAAATGCAAAACAACTCCACTGTTCAGCTGGATGTTATTCCTAAACACTCTTGGGAAGGGGAATGTTTGCCAAGAGTTGAGCACTCTTGCCCCAGCATGGTATACACAAGATGTGGGCTCACATGAACAAGTGCTTACTGGAAAAGTGCTGCAGTGCTCCAGCTTATTCTGCCACCTTTGCAAGTTCTCTGAACATGCTGGCCTTGAATCTTCAGTCTCAGAAAATCTGCTCTGAAGCTCACCTAGTCTAATTCCCCTCTCAGTTTTTTATGCTTCACTTTTTAAATTTTAACATAAGCATTTAACAGCTCAAACAACTCCGCTGTTTTTACAGCTGCAAGGTCTATATCCAAAGGAGAAAAACGAAACAATGTCTATCAGAACTCAAAACAAGGAGAGTTACTCTTTGTACACTGATAAATATTTTGCTTGATGCAAAACTACTACACTGAACAGCAGAGTTAACTCCTCTCAAAAGGTTAAGAATATTCTGACCAGCATTTTGAATTAAACTGAACTGCATCTTGTTCACCAAAGTCTTAACTGAAGTGACTTATATGTTTATTGCTTTGGAATAACGATAATACCATAACCTGTTTTCCTGTTTCTCAGAGATGGCTCCTGAGAGAGACCATTTATTCACTTACCTCTTCTTTCCCTCTGGTAGTGTCAGCTGTCAGGATTCCACACATGCTGAAGTGTAAGATCAGACAACCTGGGCATTCCTGGGCTGTGTTAACTGAGCAGGAGCAGCTGAGCCCGCTGGTAAATACCTGGCACTTGCCAGACAAGTACACCTGCCTTCCAAGCTCCAGGTAAACCTCAAGTGCCAACAGCCTCTCCTTCCCAAGTGAAGGAAAGGCAAAGAGACTTGTGTTCAGGAGACTGAGTGACTGAAACAAAGAAACATTAGAAAACAACTACCAGGGATTTTCATGGCAAGACAGTGTTGAGGCTGATGTCCTGGCTCCTGGTCAATGTGTCACAATGACAGCACTAGTGCCACAGCTGCAGTGATGATGGAGGCATCAGCAGGCCACAGGTGGATGGCCTGGCAAGGGTAGCAGCAATGCCTTGAGCAGACAACTGCAGCAAGAGGAGACCTGGGTGCTGCTGCTTCTGCTCAGCTGCTGTTCATGCCCCAGAACAGGACACTGCTCACTTGAGTGTCTACTCCCACAGGAGAAGATGACACAGCCACAGGCAGCAGGCCCACCGCACAAGCACTTCTTTATTGACATCAGGAAGTCGTACAGGTACAGGCTTTGTACAAAAACCTACAAAAGTCCATTTCCTAGCTTGACTCCAAGAGTTTAAAACTGTGCGTCTGGTTTGAACTGTGTGACATTTCAGCTGGAGCTGGAGCTGCTCACCAGAGCCAGGACGTTTGGCTGCCTTGCTGCAAGTTCTGCCTTACAGAGAAACACACAGATGAGGGTCTTAGTCAGGAGTCCAGCAAGCAGTTGGTGTCAGAGTTGTAGCTTATCTAACTCACCCTCAGGAAAGCTGAGACCTACCAGACAGTGCAGAATCCCACTATTTGTGCTCAGATACAGCTCTGCTGATTACATATTTGACTCCCAGAACTGAGATGGGTTGTGACAGTGTGTATGTGTGTGTGTTTAAAAGAGACAGGAACTTAATTTTCAGACTTTCAAAGTATTTCCTATGTTTAGCTTGCAAGCCAAAAAGAGGCAGAAAGCATAAAACTTCTACTTAGACACACACCCCTTGCATTAAATCAATGTCAGTAAAATCCAGGAAGGTTCTCAGACTGCCACCACTTGACTTACAAAAACATGGGGGAGGTGCTGGATATGTCTGTGGTAGGGAACACCTTGGTATTTCATTCTATAAATTCACAGTATGAAAACTACTTGAATTCCACCCCAGCTTGAAAGAGGGAAGGTTTTTAAAAAACAATTTGTGGAGAATTACAAATAGGTTTCAACATTAAATTCTGCTCTCGTCCTCCTTCCCCTACTTGTTATAAAACGCTCTCAAAATGCAGCCACCATCACAATGTTAGAAATGCATTCAAGGTTGTCAGCTGGTGCCTTGAAGCAGTACAGAAGCACTCAGAGTTTCCTGCAAGCTGCAGGCTGTGCTGGCAGTCCAGGTAGGACAGACACAGCAGGAAAGAGCAGCTTTGTCCTCGTGGAATGCCCACTTGGCTTCCAGGGCTGCATCTCAAGAGGATGGAGAGCTGGGGAGCAACGCAGGGGAGGCTTAGAACGCTCTCTGCAAGGCTCAGCTGAACTGGGCCCTTGGAACAAAACAAGTTCATTCTTACTACTCCTCTGGCTTCTTACCCCTACTGCTCCAGTATTTGCTATATGCCTCTTGGAACATGCTTTTGCAGGGAATTTTGGCCTTCAGTTTGGTGCAGATCAGGAAAGAGCCCCCCATCTTCCGATGAAGAGAGTAGGTCTCCTCTGGCGGGGGGATGAGCCGATGCTTCAGCATGATTGGGATTAAACCATGGATCTTTTCAGTGGTGCTTTGGTTGCCAAAATCAAAAGGCTCCTCAGATGCAAAAGCCTCTCCCAGGATGAGGACAGCATTTAAGTGGGCATCTTCCATTTCCTGCCCAAAAGGAAAGAGGGATAAGTAACATCACTAGCCCTGACAACCACCAGGGGAGGAAAGGAATGCTAGTGCTAACAGCAGCATCTCAGGAGAAATAGCCCTGTCCACAACCAAGCATGACTGAGGAACATTTAGTTCATCCAGTTTTGAGCTACTAAACCTTCCAGAAGACCATATTCCCAGCCATAAAATTTCAGCAATTGTCATCACCCACAGGGTCTTGCAGGGGGAGAGAAGGAAGGACAGTGGTTTTGGGGCCTCTTCATTACTCTTCCCAAAAGGAAGTGAGAACAAAAGCTAAAAGCATTTTTACCCTCCTCCCTCATCCTTATCAACAGGGCTTTTGGACTGGCACTTTTACCACATCAAGAAATCTGGTGAAGTTCACAGACCCACAACCACCTTATCTGTGGCCAGCACCAAAATCAGACCCTTCTGCTCCATACCTTGATTTCATAGCCAGTGAGGAATTTCATTTCAATGGACTTCTTCAGCACTCTCTCTCTGTCCATGTCAGCAGCTGCCTTGATTACCTGAGGAGGAGGAATACTTTCAGGAGAGCCAAGAGATGGCTGAGCAATGCTTTGAGCACAGGACTGCTGCACAGGCCACGGGAGCACCTGTCAACACCACCCACCTCCTCACTCCCTTGCCTCTGCCCTCTCATCAGGGGCCTGCATGCTGGACAGGTTAAGAGCCACTGGCCAAAAGATACAGCTCATCCCAACATGGCCCAGAGAATGTAAGGGACAGCAAAAAAAGCTTCACAAATGGCTCCTCCCCCAAAGAAATAGCAGAGCCAACTGCTGAGCAGCTTTAGGTGGCAGCTGCTGGCCCTGGCAGCTCAGTTACCACAGGCAGAACATGGTGATCACAGAGGAAGCACGTTTGACTTTGCATCCATTTACATACCCATGAAAAAGCCAGAAATCTCAGGAAGAGGCAGGGAACAAGCAATTCCTGCATACCTTCATATAAAACCCACAGAATTCTGAGTGCTCTGATACACCCTGCTGCCTAAACCCCCCAGCAAGCAACACTGCAGTTCACTTTTGTGAACATCCCAACTCAGAGAGCCAGCAGCTTGCAGCACATGTGCAGACAGCCATGGCAAGGGATGAAACAGGAACAGAGATTGCTCTCTTGCCTCCAGCCCTGCTTCCCTCCACACCCAAAGTGTATTCGAGTACAAAGTGGTAACAGCTAAGAGATAAGAGTATTTGCAAAATCAAGTGCAGCTCTCTAGGACACAGTGCAAGTCCTCACCTCTATGTAAACATCTGTGAACTTCTCATCAAACCCTCGTGTTGCTCCGAAGTCCAGCAGGGCCACCTGGAAATGGACAAACCCATCTCTATTACAGAGTCAACTGTTCTGGTAGAACTTGATCTTAAGAATGCTCCTGATGTCTTCAGGAAACTCAGCCGGCTTTCCCAGAGCTCTCCTCTGCATCCCAACTGCCCCTCAGTCCTTTATATCTGGTGTGCCAGCTGCAGCTTCCCACTGACCACCTTCAAAGCAAACCCTGAGGCTAAGGAAGTAGCTGTGGCTGATCCAGGGCCAGGCTTACAGCAGCCCTGCTCTGCTACCCAGCCCTACTGATGGCAAGGGGAAAGGGAGGTTTCCCTGTGCTATCTGCCCATGCCTCAAGGACAGTAATCTGAGAACACCTCAGTAAGGGCTCATTAAACTCTGGGAATGGGGAATAATCAGAATCTGGTGAAAACCAATGTTTGTAAAGGCAGAACAGTGGCTGCTCAGCTTACCTTGTGCAGCTGAGGGTCATAGAAGAAGTTTGACCAGTTGGGGTCGGTCTGCATGTACCGGAACTCAAACAGCTCCCGCAGACACAGCACCAGGATGTTGTGACAGATCTTCCAGAACAAGGAGAGACAAGAAACAAGTCAGGAGGGCAGCAAGCCCTACTCATACCTGTAACTTAGAGCAGGCATCAGCAAACAAGGAACACATCACCACACCAGCAGGAACCATCTGCTCTATGCTGCCAAACTCCTGCAGAGGTGAAGGAGCACCTCTCAACAACTGCCAGCCCACACCTGCCGTGGGACATCCTTAGCAGATGGCACAATTTACCAGGGCTTGTCCAGCTGCATTCTGGTCCTGCCTTTCAACTTCCCAGCCTTGACTACACACAGGGTGGCTGCAAGAATGGGAATCTTGCATGATACACACCCACCAAGTACCCCTTCTGTGGGCTCAGCACTGACCCAGCAGGAGGGAGGAGCAGCAGAGCCACACCTCGGGACCAAAGGGCACAGAGAAGCAAGAGCAGCAGCCCTGAAGAACCCCCTGCTGAATTACATACTCCAGCAGAACTTTTCTGTGAGAATGGATAAGCTGGAGCCTGTTCAGCAGAACTGCTAGCCTTACTCTGCCCCTCTTCAGCTTCTGCAAAGCTGAGTGAAACACCACATCCAAGGTAGAAGGAGGTGAGCACCAAATGCAAGCCAGTCCCTGCTACAGGACACTGCCCTTTGGGTCAGAAGGCAGAGGGTCAGCCAGGCCAGTTGCTTAAAGAAAAGAAGTGCTGCTCCTGCAGCAACACCCCAGCTCACATCCTTTTAAAATTAGTCTTGGTGACAGGCAGCTCATTGCAGTGGACAGAGCCTAAGAAAAGGCAGCCAGCTCTGGCACAGCTTCTAATCTAATGTAACAATGAGATTTGTTTATCTAGAGGAATAGAGTGCCCTCTTCCCCAGTAACCTGCTAACAGCTCACACCAAGAAACACACACACATCCAAATACCAGGACAGTTATTTCTGCTACTAGAACAGCTGCTTGTCCCAGCAGAGCACTCCAATCCCTGACTATATTCAGCACCAACGCCTACCTATTCCCACATCCCTGCTCTTGTTTACTGACAGGTGCTTTTCCAGCAGCCCTGTGCAGCACAGGTCAGTCCTGCAGGAGATGGCACCCAACTGCTTGCACTGGGATGATGCTGCAATCCTGCCCAGAAGAGCAGCTGCATAAGATCCCTTTTCCCTCACTGACAGCCTGTCCCAAACCTAAGGTTATCAGAAGTGGCGTCACACAGCAAAGCTACCTCCCCTTCAGCAGCCCTTGCCATTGTCCCCCTCCAACCCCTCCTTGCTGAATGCTGGTACCTGCAAGGCCCAAACAAGCCTGGAGAGACTCCAGTGTCACTGCCACCTTCCCTAAACAAGACTTCCTAGAGGCTCCAGACAGCCCCTGATTCCAGCCCTGCTCAGGGTTTGCTGTGCCACGAGGCATTCCCCGGTCTGGCAGTCACAGGCAGGCTGAGCACAGGGCTCTGAGCGAGGGCAGAAGCACAACCTCCCCACTTTACCTCATTTCGAATCTCCTGGCTCAGCCCTTCAGCTTGATCCAAGGGAAAGCCAGACACCAGCTCTGTGGTCAGCACGTGCTTGCTGCACAGCTCATCTATTACTCTCGGGACGTAAAAGAAGGGATGGTCTTTCAGCAGCTCCCTAGGGATGGAGAAAGGAGAGGAAAAGGTTTAGTAGCCCTGAGAGCAGACAGACCCATCAGCAACAGCTCACACAGCCTTTCACCAGCCTCTCCCCACACCCTGGCTGGGGCTGCCAGGATATGTTTTCCTCAGCAGTTACAGTAAGGATTAACTCAGCAGAAGCCCTGCCAGTGCCTTACAGCTGCTGCCAGCTCGTGAGGTCACATCTCCTGCCAGAGCAGTGATACTAAGAAGGCTCCAGGCCAGTGCATCAAGGGGCTCTGGGCTCTTCTGCTCACCCCACTTGGCTTCAAGGCCAGACTGCACACATGGAAGAAAGGGCTTTGCCAAGGGGAGCAATGCCACAGGGCAGTTCTGCAGCAGGACAGGAAGAGCATCCAGCCACCGTGTAAAAACAATCCAGATGCTATGGCAAGCCAAGGGAGCAGGCACCACTGGTGGTGGTAACTGCTGCAGGAGAGCTGAACTGAAAACCTCCTAGGCTGAAGGATGGGAGAAGTTCTCAACAGGTGACATAAGAGCACACAGAAAGGCACTGCAGCCCAGCCTCAGGAGTTACTGCAGCACCTTCACTGTGGCAGAACAGACAGGTTTGCACAGGAGGAGGGAGGAGAGGTGATCCCATCTCAGCTGACTGAAGCCATGCCCAGCTGAGACAAGGTGCTGATTCTGGGGGACAGCTCAGGGCACAACCACACCCCCTTCTCCTGTACCACATGGCAGGGCACAGCAGTCAGCTCCCCACCATCCCTGAAGTTAAGCAACGTCTCCTGCCTTTCACACACACACAGGGAAGGGGCTGAAGGCACTGGCAGGAACATACTGGAATTTCCTTGCACAGGCAGCTTCTCTCAGGTAGTCACACTCCAGGGCCAGCTCTCTGCTCACAACTTCAATCAAGTGCTCCGGGAACAAACCTGAAGGACAAACAGCAGAGGAGAGAGCAGGCTTAGAAAAAGGGATCTCCTCAGGCTAAGCTTTCCAGAGCTGCAGCTGAGCAGCAGCCTGCTACCCAGCCAGCTCTGAGATGAAAAGTACAGGAAGCCCCAGAGAGCCAAGGTGTATTTGCAACTGGATGCAGGTTGTGCAGTAATCCCAAGCCCAGGCTCCACAGCTGCTCCTAAGTCAAGGTACATCCACACCTCTGTTCTATGCAGCAGAGCTCTGTCCCCTCCCAGGTGCCACCCCACAGCCCAAGCTGTCTGTTCCTGCTATCAGCATGGCTGTGCAGGGACACACACCAAGGACAAGCTCCCAAACACTGGGCAAAAGCAGCAAAAAAAGGCTCCAAATTGTATCTGCCTCCAAGTGGGAGCAGGCACTGCCAGGTAGAAACAGTCAGCATGACTAACACTGCACACTGCAGCAGCAGCACGTAGCCAGCGCCTGAGATGCCAAGCCCAGTCTTCTTAGTCTTGAAGTTGGAAAATCAATCTGCTTCTTGGGCCAGACACAGCTGGGGCTGCAGCAACCCCTGCAGGGCCCTGCCCAGCCACCACAGAGAACAGTCTGAGATTTTGTCAGCACCCAGCCTGATTTTAGAGCAGCGTTTGTGCAGTCCCACTAAGATTTACAGCTGCTGCAGGCAGGTATTTGGAAAAAGGAGTGCTAAGTCCTGCACTCCCTGTGGGAAAAGGGACTTATCCATGTGCTGGGACACTGAGCAAGTTCTAAGACTGATAGTTCTCCACATCTCTGATTGGAAAGAACAGAGAACGGCTGGGAAGAGCACAGAATGACAGGCATGGAGGGCTACAAGGAAACAGGGGAAAGAATGGGTTCTGCCAAATGTACCAGAAAATAACAGGACAAAGCAAAACTACCTCACCTGAGCACTGCCCACACTCCAAATCTAGAAAGGCATCAAAAGTGAGTATTCCCAGGCACTTTATACCTAACCAAGAATCTCTATGAGTCTGTCTCTACAGAGAGCACACAGAGACAAGTGTGGGTTACTCTGGCAGGTGTGTGCCATGAAACGGTCAGAAAAAACACAGGTGCACTTCCCAGCCCACCAAGTGGGCACTGGAGCAGGCACATGCCCAGCAAAGGCAGCAGCAGCTCTGCAGCAGGACAGGGGAACAGAGCATGGCTCCCCAAGCTGGCTCTGCACCCTCTGTCCACATCTACTCCCTCTCCTGCTTTCTGCAGGAAATCTGCTCCTGTGCAGACTTAAGGATAATAAGTCCTTTTCCCCAGTTTATGGAGGGACACATGAAATGCACTGCTTGGAAGGGGTTGGCAGAGCCCAACCTGCACCAGTGGGAACATAGGGCCTGCCAGGATCTCTGTCTTTTTACCTTCAGGGAGAATATTGCTCATGCTCAGGACAGCCATCAGGTTGTTGACATCACTGTTGATGCTCTGGGCTACTCCAGGGTACTGTGGGACAGAATTGGAGAGGGCAGTGTTGAGATCAGATGGCCTGGTTGTACAGGGCATGATAAAAGCACCTGGCTCAGCATCCACTGCCCGCACATCACAGCCACCTACAGCCTGGCAATGAGCCAGGGCATTCCTGAGCCACACATCCCTCCTCTACAAGCTTATTCAAAGCCCAGCACCTAAACCAGGGGACAGACAGAAAAGCAAAGATGCAGCTCCTTCCAATAAAAATGGGTTGTTCAGATCCTCTGATGGGAATTCTGCCAACACATGATGGGTTCTCAGACACACAAATCCCACAACAGGCACAGCAGTCAGTCATTTCCCTCCCACAGCTGAAAGCACACTCCCCTGGAGGCCCCAGGGTGTGTCATTCCCAGCAGTAGGGCAAGTGGTGAGGTCCCATCCCAGTCCTGGCAAAGGCACCTCCTCCTGTTCTCACCTTGTCTGTCAAGAAGGGAAGGAGCCTGCACTGCTGAGGAGAATGTGTGCTGATGCCAGAGGGTTGAGATTCTGCTGCTATTACTTTGGCCTAACTTCAGAGAGTACTGGGGACACAAATGGCTTGAGAAGACATCAGCACCCATGGATACTATTTCTCAAGTCCTCCACACTACAGAAACCCACCAGCTTTGCCTGGCATACTGCTCAGTCAGCAAGAGACCACACTCCTTTGGATTATAAACCATGCTGGACAAGGAGCTTTAGCTCTAGAACTCAGTCTTGTTAGAAACAGCCACCTGAGGTTGCTGACACCCACAAAGGGGCCTGGGGCATGTGCACAGCCCAGAAAGGGGCCTGACCTATGGAGCAGGTGGGACCCACCCATACAGCCCTAAAAGTGCAAGCAGTCCCTCAGCACCATTATCCCATGCTGCAGTGACATACCTATGGGATGTCTCCTGCTCAGCTGGACTTAGACTGGCTCAAGCTGCAAAACCTTTTTCCTTTTTTTCCAAAAAGTCTTTTCCTGTCAGCTTGCACTAGGTAAGACATCACTAGACCCACATCTTCACTTGCATTAAAATGTTTCTTATTTGTCTAGCAGCACACAGGCAGCTCCCCTGCCCTTCCATGGGCTCAAACAAGACAAGGCTGGTCTGTAAAGCCCACCTGGATCTTCATGGCAACTTCTTTCCCATTTTTCAAGCGTGCCAGATGAACCTGACCAATTGAAGCAGCAGCAAAGGGACGTTCTTCAAAGGACTCCAGTTTATCCCTCCAGTTGGGGCCGAGATCATTGTTCAGAGTTTTCTGCAAATAAATACAAAGGATCAGGGTATGGGAAGCAAAGATTTAAGACTTTCAGTCTTGGAAATCACATTCCTCTAAGGTGACTGAGTTCTAAGTACCTATAACCTGCTTTCTAGATCAGCCTCTGTGCCTTGTCATTGCACACCAAGGCAAGGAGTGGTCCAGCCAGCAATGCTGCCCCAGCACTGAACAGATGCTGATCAGATCTCTGTGAGGCTCTGCCCAAAAGGACAGAAATCTTTAACACAAACACCGCTCCTTTGGCAATACAAACATCCCCTTTTAGGTGCCACTTGCTATCTTCCAGAAAATGAGCAAGGAGTTAGCTATTTCTCCTCTTTCATCATGCTGCCAAGCTGAACAGAAGCAATCCAGGCATGACTCTCTTTAAGGCAATATTGACAATTAAACATCACAGTCTGCTTTAACAGCTTTCTTGCTACCCTGCCAGACTTCCATATTTAAGTTCTAGCTCTGCTTAGTGTCTTTCAGAAGGTTAAGTAGTGCTGGCAGTTCCTTTTGCACCACTCTTTACAGGTTAATTTACAGAGAACATAGACACTGAGGAAAGCAGACTTAGTTTGCCTCATTCTGGGTCTTCTTGATGGCCAAGTTAACCAAAATGGTAAGGATGAAGTTGCTGTGAATTTTCCAGCAGACTAAGGCTTGTAAGTCTGTTTCTACAATGGGATGTAGACATATCTAGACACCAGCTTAAGACCCCAAGAAAGAGAAAACAGAAGAGGAGCGACACTCAACAAGACTCTGGAACCATATTTGTGTGTAGCATCCTGTTCCATCAACACTCATCTCAGGACATGAAAAAGTCCCCCATTTTTTCCCCCTCTGTCTAGACCCAAACTTCCATTTTTTTGAGAGAAAAGACAGCACATAATTAAGAGAAGGAATCAGATGTTACCCACAACTGAAAATATGTCACATTGAAAGAACAGTCTTTAAAATCCCCATCCACCTCCCCTATTAAGGTATGTCACAGGTGACATTTATTCTGTCATTGTCCCTCTTCCTGACAAGCCCTCAGGAATATTCCTCACCATCATCTGCTTTATTGGCATGAAGTCAGCACTCTGACGCACACGCTCAAAAATCCTCTGGAGATGGGGGTTGATGAAGGCATCATCTGCCAAGGGAAAGCACACAGCAGTCAGTGCAGGCACTGCATTCTCCAGCACACACACACAGATGTGCACCTGCATTCACACAAGCCAGCCTGTCCTGCCCCAGGCACACCCCAGGGAGGGTTTTGGAAGTGGTGCTTTAGCTCTTTTGGTGTGGTGACAGGTTGCACAGAACCAAGAGCAGAGTGCTCTGCCTCTGTCACACAGCAGCCCATCTTCTGGCTGGCAGCACTACAACATCCAGGTCTAGGAGAGGCCACTGCCTCATGGAAACAAAGGCCACAGAAGGGACCCCTGGAGAGCCATCCCAAGGCTCCAAGGTTCCCCACATGATTTAATCCAGTTCATTTTAAGGGGCAGCAGCTCCTCTAGAATGCTGTGCAATGCTAAAACACCACTTAGACAAGTACTGAACTCTTGGAGAAATCAGGACTCAGCATCTGCTATTGTAAACAACTCCACAAAGGCAGAGCAACTACAAGTGGGCAGAAGAGAACATAGCTGAGCCAAAACTTTTAAGTCAGAAGGATTTAGCAAGCAAATATTTACACTCATAAGAAAGAAGAGGGGCTGGGGCACCTTGAAAGATTAGTCCTCTGCTCAAACAAAGGCTTCTACAACAACTCAGAGAAAAATTACCATTTCTGGCAAACTTTTCATTTCATAAATGTTTATGGAGGAATTAGATTTATCTGCTGCTCTCCCAGCACTGGAAAAGTCCAGGCTACAGGCCTTGATCCTGAGAACTGAACCTGGACATGCAACTGTGACATTCAAACAGGAATTTATTGCTCCTCTTTAATTATGCATGCATGAACCACCTTGTGGCTACCCCAGGAAACAAGAAACAAACAGTGACCTTAAGAGGACTGTCCTGGGAAGAAGGGTGGAAAGGAATGGAGAGAAGAAGATAAATAATGCAGGGATATGACAATAACATTCAGCATTGTTTACAAATTCCCACTGAAGCCATAGCAGCATTTAAAAGTACTAAAAAAAAAAAAAACCATTGTGAAACCAAGAGGGGTTTTTAGGAGGAGCTCCATTCCATCACTGTAAGCTGGAGATGAGCAGGCTTTGCAGGAACAGTGAGCAGAACCCCTGCTGACATTCCAAACCCGCAGGAAGGTGAGAGATTGCATTTGTGTGTGCACTGCAAACACCAAAAGAAACACCTGCTCTGTCACTGATGGTGTATCACTGCCCAGCCTCTGAACACTCCAAAAACTATTCTCAGGTGTATGTGAAGGTATTAACCATCCTGCTGCAACATGCAACCTGCCCTGCCAAGGGTGACTGGGCAGAAGGAGAATGGATCTCACCAAGAGCAACTCCTGCTTCCAGAAGCTGTTTGTGTCAAAGCATCAGCATCTGCCACAGGCATTTGAGATAAATGTCTGTTATTTGGTTTATTGCTGACATCCAGAAACCTCTCAAGGGGTTGCAACCCCTAGTCTGAGAGGGCATCCATCCTTAGCTGGGGTGCCTGACCACCCCCACTCTCTGCTCACGAGCACAATGTCAAATAGCCAAGGAACCTGCAAGTCCAGGTTGACTGTACAGAAACTCAGCAGCAATGTCAAAAATCAGTCGTGCTGTGGAAACAACTCTGCCAAAGCCAGGCTTACAACATGCTGATGAATAAGGTTTTACGTCTTTGTGGTCAACTGGTGAGGCCTTAATGGAACGAAACACGCAGCAGGAGCCAAGGCAGGGCACTCTCAGCTGGCAAATGCAGCTGCCTTTCCAACATCTCCCAGAACACAGGAAGACTGGGAGCCCCTTGGCATCTCTTCTGTGCAGGACCTTTAGGAATGTGGGTCCCTAACAAATCCAGCGACTCCCACATCAGGGAGACACAGCAGACATCAGAGGTTTTAAGGACACTGCTGCAGGGAGCTCCAGCCCTCAGTTAGCACCCAGACCTGCTGATAGAAGCAGTGAATTCAAACTCACCAGGCCACAGAGAAGCCCATGAAGTGGCAGGACCTGCATGAAACCCTCCTGTCCAAACAGCCAGCCCAAGAAACAGACAATCTGCATTGTTGATGATGTCTGATTTATTTCACCACAGGTGTCCCTCAGCAAGGTCACCATGGCCCTGTGTTCTTGCCAGGCACAGCAGAGCCCACACACTTATAGCTAGAGTCCAAATGAGGGCTGGCTACAACCCCTGAGGTTGCTGAAGGCCTGCTCTTGACACCAGAGTGAAGTCAATCAGCAAGTATTTGACACTCCTGCCAGAGCACCGTAACATTAGGAGACAGCAGGCAAGTTACAAAAATCCAGAGCATTTCTGCCCCTCAGAGCCAGCCTTGCACAGCTACTCCCTCTGCACTCACATCCAGGCCTAGGGCAGCTGTGACCAAGCTTGGGCACATATCAGGCACAACTCGGTAGTGTCCCAAGAATCTGAAATTAATCCCACCTATGGCAGATGAGTTTAACTGCAGAGCTCATTTCCAGGCACAGCTCACTAAGCCCACATACCAGAGGCACTGGAAAGCAAGGAGCACAGGAGCTCCTCCTGGATCTGCCCCGTGAGCCATCAGTGGCACCTGGCAGTTTCTAGAGGGTGGAGAAAACAGCATGTGGGTGGCAGCCTTTGACACAGCAGCTGATGTCTCCCACTAGGCTTTGCCAGGTGGCCTTCAGCCTGGCACCCACCTAAACCAACTGATTAGCAAATGAGATGCCAGTCAGGGCTCTCTGGAACAAGGAACAGATCTTGCTTTTTTGGCAAGCTCAAGTTATTTAATACTCTACAAGAGCCAGTCTCATCAGCTAATACCTACAAAAATTCAAGTAGAAGCACAAGCCAAGCAAACCAAGTACTTCAAACACTGAGACACTTACTCAGTTTCAGAAACATATTGAAAGCTATTTCCAGACAAGTCTTACAGCTATTTTTGGCTGGTTCTTTCCTTCCCTATCAGGATAGGCAGGAAGGCGAATTGGAAAGATCCAGATAAGGCTTGAATTGAGCACACCTGCCATCTCCCACGAGTAACCTAACAGTTCAGTGCAGACACTGATGTCACTCATGCCTTCACCTGTGGCCACTGGCCTCAGAGCTCCATGGGATAAATAGCAGTTTGAAGTCTTCTCAGGATGGTAACAGGTGTTTTATACCTGATAAGATTATCAGCTGTACTGGCTTTTCCAGTAAAGCTTCAGTGCCCACAGAGCACTAAACCACAAACAAGTTACTATAATGGGAGAGCATTGTGGATATAACCTTGACCACTTCTGGTGAGCAAAGAACAGGATCACATTCTTGTTGTCACCCTCCTCCTTTCTGGCAGGACACCTGCAATTAGAGTGTAATACAGCTCTGCCTCCCAACAACTGCTTGTAACACAGACACTAAAATTCACAGTGCCACCCTACTGTCAGCCAATTTCAGCTAGACACAATAAGGACATTGGGAGAGTGGTGGTGCATATAGTGCATACATCTATTTACTTCATACTGGGAATTAGATGGAACTCAAACATTCTGTCACTGCTCTCACAGTAGAAAGCCATGTTCAGTCTCCACATTCACTGGACACTGCCCCATGGCAGACAGCTGACCCTGTGTCACACCTGGCAGCACTAAGGACAGCTGAGGACTTGTGCTGCCACTTACCTTGAATGCTCAGCATCTGCCCCAGCTTTAGGGCTGCTCCTCGGACCTTGCACAAGGTCCTCACGATCCTCTCTGCATTGGCCTCTGACAGGAACGGGCTGGAATCCATCACTGCTTTCTTCCCTGAGGGCAAGGAGAGAGAGTACAAATGAAGAACACCCTTATCTTGACAAACCCACTCCACTGTGTTAGCCCACATTCAACAGGAGATTTGCCCTTCCCTAGGGAAATCAAACCAGGACTACAGTGAGTGCCTTCACTGCAACCCAGGGGCACAGACTGAAGTTGTACATGTGCCCTGGGACAACTTCGACATCGTTGGTTGAGGGCCAGAAGCAGCAAGTCACAGCCTCCAAGAACCTCTGTGCTGCCCTGCAAACTGTCTGGGATCCTGGGCAGATGTTGGTGCTTGAACCCACTGTACCAGCCAGCACAGCCTAAAACACTGTACAAAGGTGTCTCGGGTCCCACACCATGGGCTGCAGCACAGCCACAGCCTCAGAAGGGCAGCAGGAGTGAGCTACAGCAAGGGGGAATCCTCAACACACTGGCACAGACCAACAACAGGCCTCTTCCAACCTCTCAGGGTGAAAGCTTGCTCAGAACAAGGCCAGAATATACACACTCAAACACACACATTCCTGTCCCCAAGAGTGGGTAAAGCCTGATGTCTGACAGGCTCAGACAGGTCATGCAGCCATGTGCACACCAGTGCCACAGTTCCAAGTATGCAACAGGGGGTTTGTGTGGCATAAGAAGCACTTCCCCTCCACTTTTAATTTTTTTTTTTTTTTTTTTTCTTTATTAAGGGAGAGGGGAAGGAGACCCTGATGATCCCTTTGGGAGAAGCAACCCAGAACTACCTTCCAGGGCAATCAATGCCCAGTAGAGCCGGGACAGAGGGGGCAGGCAGACACCCGTCTACCACTTCTGCTGGGGCTGCAGATCAGCTCCTGCTGACAGAGGGCCAAGCAGGAGGAAGGTCAGGCCTTGCAGCCAGGCTGCAGAACTCACAGCTAATATGCTGATCTTGCAGCTACATCATTTTTAGAATACTTTAGAGGAACAGAGGACAGAACAGCTGAAGCCCCTATAAACAATAAGCAGCACCCAAAAAGGCACAGCAGATGAAAACAGCCCTGAAGATCTCAGGCAGATGGAAATTACTGGTGTGTCATGTGCTAACTAGAGCAGCCAGAGCCACCATCTCCTGGTAGCTCTCTGGAAGGGACACAGAGGGACTTAGACTGGCCAGGGGACAGGACAAATAACAGAGTGAAGTAGCTGCTGTCTAAACTCTAGTAGCTCCCACAACTTGGTACCATTTTCTCGAGGTGCCAAGCAGGTTACTGATCTGACAGACACCCTTCAGTCCCTGCAAGCAGCTGGAGTGCTAACAGCCCTTCCCTGCACAAGTCAGTCCACAGAACTCTCCAGTGGCAGAGCACAGACGTGTGAGGTACAGGCTGCTCTCCTGCCCTTCATCCCCCCTCTTTTCTTCATCTGTTTTGTAGGATAGCAGCAGGATGGCACTGCTGCATGTTGGACATCTCTCTACAAATCCCTCTCCTAAGTCAGGAATGTAGAGGAAAAGGAAACAGAGGAATAAAACCACCAGGAGCACACAGGACAACCATCCTGCTCTTGAGAGCAAGGTATAGAAAAGCAGGAGGGGTCCAGAATTCGCTATTTCCAACATACTGCAATCCTCAGAGAACCTTTTGCTCTGGATAATGGATGTAAGGAGCCTTAGAGACTGAACAGGTAGAGCTACCCAGGGCAGAAGGATCTGGCTTTGCACACTTGAAAAGCTGTCTCTTAACTGTCCTATGAGGAAAACTGTGTCCTTAGCAATGATGAGGCAAATCCCTGTATGAGATGACACACAGGACCTAGGGAAAGTACTGAATCAAAGCCCTACCTTCCTTCACACCACTGCACACAAAAACATCCTCCTTTGAGTCAGCAGCAGAATAAAGGAGTGAGTTAATGATTAAAGCCAACTCCAGAAGCCAGTGAACCCTGACAGTTTTAAGTCTTATCAGAGAAAAAGTCAAACACAGGCAGTCCCAAATCCTCTTCTCCTGGCAGGCTTCTCATTGAATCCAAGCCTGCAGGGGCAATACCTGATCACCAGGCAGCCCAACAGCACATGAGCAGCTCTTGCTCATGGACTTTGCTACAAGCAGGCATGAACAAGAAGGTGACCTGGAAGCAAGACTGAAAAGCAGGAGTATGGAAATGGCAGGCAGAGAGAAAACAGACACAGGCTTCCAAGCCTGGGTGGAAAGGGAGTGGGAATAAAACCCACCACAAGTTCATGAAAAAAAATACCAATTTTCAGTGAGTTAACATTTTACCCAAAGATGGCTGGCACCTTTTGGTGCCTCACATTATTTCCTCCCCATCTTCAGATCACAAAGCTGGTTTCACCTATTTCATCAGGGAAAGAAAAAAAGGCAAACAGAAGTCACATACAAGCTGTGGCAGCATGGACACCTCAGAAATTAAGGCTCCTGCAGCCACAGTGCCTGGGCTTGTCAGTTCTTCCACAGAACAGGAGCAGGCAGACACCCTCACTAGTGCTTGACCCACTTCATTTTCTTTCCAAATTCAGAATCAGCATGAACTTTTCCAAACCTGTGTGCAACTCACAGCTGCATCACTCCTTTTCCACCTTCTTTGCCACTGTCAAATGGAGAACTAGTGACTGGGCTTTGTGTATATTTGTTTTAGGACTATCTGCCACAGAAACTTTGGGGCAAGGGAATACTCAAGACCATGGCCTAAGTACTTGGGACTGTCAACCCAAGGATATTGCATTACTCCCTTTCATAAGAAAATTCTTCAGTGTTCAAATCCAGGCCAAGTGCCAGCCTGTCAGGGTTCTGTCCAGCCTGGCATTTACCCAGGACAGGTCATTAATAAGTGACAAAGTTGTCCTTGAACCCAGAGTCTCTTTAATTGTAAGAGCGGGGGTTTATTTGGGCACTCTCATTTTAATTCCTGGGAATTTATTCTACTTTCCCATTCCCACCCTGTGTGGGCCTTATACTGTAAATACACACTTTAAATACTGAGGCTGCTATCAAGGTCACCAGCAACAGAGAAGGTTATCAACCTACCAGGAAAATTCAATCTAGAAATCAAGTAAGTCATCCTCTTTTTAATAAAATAAGATGAACCAAACCCCTTAAAGATGGCAGCATTAGGACCTTAAGCCCTTAAAAAAAAAAAAAACAAACCACAACACAAAAAGCCAAAGAAACCTGCATCTACTCACAAGAATTTGGCAACAGAAGGAATTTATGTCCAGGACATCAGGCCTGGATGGAAAAGGAAGAAATTTGCCAACTCTTGCACCAGACATATTTGTTTTAGGCTAAGTCACTGAAGAAGGGAATTGTTTGTGGAAACAGAGACAATCCAAAGTAGAGAGAGAAGAATCCTGTGGCTACTAGACAAGGGTGGGGAAACTGAGCAGGAAAAAACAGATCAGCACTAGCACAATTACTAGAGAATGTGCAGGAGAGTAGGAAATTGCAGTTCCTTTGATAACAGCAATGGAAAGAAGAAGTACAAGCTGTGCTATCAGGATCATGTGTAGCTTAGGAGTGTCTGGCTTAGGGGTTGGGACTAAAGGACCAGTGTTTCCAACTCCATTTTAAAGGCATAAAGATGCTTTGGTTTGTACTAACTAGGCAAGAAGAAGGCAAGCAAGAGAAAGCTCTTCCTCATTACTCCTGGATGCCAATGAGAGTGTGAAATTCTTAGGCATGCCTTTGGGCATACACACATCCCACTTGTTTAAGTCTGGAGTGCCAAGAAGTTACTATTAATATTGCATCAATAGGGAGAGAAATTATATCCTCTAGCAGCTTCCCATGAACAGGACAATATGTCATTCTCAAAAGAGACAGGTCTTAGCCCAAACTCATGGTGCTGGCAGACATAAAACTTGGGCACAAATGCCTCAAGCTAAAATCAGGAAAGGGGTGCAGAGATATTTTTAAAGAAATATAGAGGTACTTATGTCAGGAGATTTGCCCCAAGAACAGCTCAGGCCAGTACTGTCAGAAGAACAGTAAAAAAATGGAATCTTGGACTCCCACTGCACCAGTATCCTATTTCTGCAGGAGCAGAGCCCATGGAGAGAGCTCTCATTCATGGAGCCTTACCCACCACTCTGAAATACTGTGGAAAACACACATCCAAGGACACTACCCAGAGGCTGCAGCTGAGTCTTCCTGTGCCTTTGGCCTGAGAAGCTCCAGAAGAGTTCGAAGGCTGGAAGTCTCTCACTTTTGCCTCACCTCCACACTTGCTGCTCTTGGCCCATTCCCAGTTCCACTGTTGATATTATTCTGCTTTACAGCACAACCTCTGCTCCAAGATCTTATCTAAGCAGACTTGACAGCAAGAGGGGAAGCAACAAGGAAAGACAAACACCTAAAAATAAAAGCCAGGTCATTTTCTATTTCCCTGCCTACACTGAAGTGGGCAGTTGTGACTGCCTTATTTTTTAATCAAGGTCTGTTCAAGAAAATCACTCTTCCCAAAGCAGGATTCAAGACAGTAGAGCAAGCTTCTGACACAGAAAAATAGTAGTTTCCCCAGTAAGAAGAAAAAAGTTTAGAGGTGCAATTGCTTTACTGTAAGGAGAAAATATCTGCTGCCCTCTAAATTAAAAAAAAAATCCTTCTTATGCTGTAAGATGAAGGAACAAAGCTCATGTTATTTCTCAAACTTCATAGCTCTGCAAGCTCATGTTTTCACTTGGGGTGTGCCCAATTAGAAAATGCTCTGGCAAGCAGAGAAATCCCAACAGTTGTGCAATTCTGCCTCTGTTACAAGCAACACAAATCATCAGCTTCCAACAGGTATCAACAGCCTGTCAAACATCCCAAGTGCTGAAAGCAAAAACCCTTCAAGGATTCTCTACAGGATGGGCTGGGTTTGCCTGAGAGCATGTTTTTCAATCAAAGCAAAGGAACCCACCCATCCTCACACACCTCAGGTCTTAGAGAGAAACAAGAACTCTTTGCTAAGGATCCTTTTTCTCTGCTGGCCTGCTCTGCACTGGCTTGCTGTTGATATTTGCATCTTGGTATTCCAAAT
This sequence comes from Rhipidura dahli, assembly GCA_013399225.1. NCBI lineage: Eukaryota > Metazoa > Chordata > Aves > Passeriformes > Rhipiduridae > Rhipidura > Rhipidura dahli. The sequence goes on from VXAC01007671.1 coordinate 1,347,707, forward strand.
ACAAGGGGAGACTCCTGGGTTGTCCACACCCCCTGCCTCCCACTAATGGGAATATGTTTCACATTCTGCAGTGTTGGTTTAAGAATTTCTTTTGGTTGGGATTTTTTTGTTCAGTTGCTTAGGTTTTTTAGTGTTTTTTCCCCCATCCAAATTTCTTCATTTTCCAGCCACTCCTGTACCTCCACATTGAAACAGAGGTTCAGTTTCCATCCTTCTTCCACCCCCAAAGATGACCTGAGTGAAGACAGAAATTGGCTTTGCAGCAGAATGCTACCAGAGACAGAGTAAAGCTACAAGGACCCAACAGTTGTCATTATCTCAAAGTAATGCTTCTGAACCAGGAACAATTTGACTTCATTGTTACTTCTATCTACAAGTACTTCAACCTTTGATCAGCTCCCTACAGTCCCTGGAAGTAACCTAAACACACAACCATACCAGCCAAACCAGAGAGACCAGCTGAAGACCAGACAGCCTGCAGTAACTGTCACAGACCTTGACACTTTGCAGTATCCCACCAAAATTTTTCCTGGATAACAAACAAGTGAATGGAACCATAAACTTTAAAATAAATCCCATGGCTTCTGAAAAAGAACACCATGTATTTCTGTGCTCTAAACCATCGACCCACACACACCCCACACCAACACATATGCTTAGAAGAAAGCCACTATGACGTGATCAGGTACAACTTAGGAACATTTTACTTCAACTAAGCTGGGAAGGAAGGAGGATCAGGTTGATTTGCACTGCACGGCCTTTTGCATGTTATGAAGACCCTTTAGAAGTCAGCAAAAGACAGATATTGGAAACAGATAATTGCCATTTAATTTGAACTGCATAAAGTGCTTTGTCTCTCTTACAAGACAGCAGCCATCCTCCAAGTTCTGCCTAGGCAGAACATCCTTTAATTTCAAACAGACTACAACCACTAACAAAATTTTCAGGCACACAGGCTCATCTAAAGTTTCTGTACTGATAGAAATACATGGTTTCACTGAACAGTTTTAAAAGAATTGTTAAGTCAAGGCAATCCAAGAATGGGCACAGAGATAGGATTCAACCTCAGGGTTGGCTATGGAAAAGTAAAGCTGTACAAACTGTGTTGGCACAAACACATTCTCTGGAATGTTCTCTGACATCTGTCTGTGTAGTGAGGCTGTGGTGGAGTGAGATGGGAAATGAGCCAGGAGATGAAGGATTATATTGAAAATAGAAGAACTACCCATAGCCTCCTGCTATTCTGTTTCACCATTCAGCCTTCAAAAGAATACAAAACTTGGAAATGCAGGTAAACTGTGTCTGGGAATAAAATAAAGAGGAGGAATAAAAGAAAACAAGGAAATTGAAAGGGCTTACCACTGCGTTCCTCAGGTCTAAGGCTCTTCTTTGCCACCTCTGCCAAAGCCCCAATGCCAAGACCAACAGCTAGTCCTTTAAAATAAGAAGAAAAAGACTCAAGTCAGAATGAAAAAAAAACTTCCAAGCCACATACAGAGGCATTTTTGGTAATTAAGCCACACATTCAAATGCACAACAGCTCTTTTAGAACATCCTGGGGTTTGCAATGGAGTCATCTTCACTGGACACTGAAGAGTTTTCTCCTGTGCTTCAGCCCAGCATGCCAGCCAGGAATCATAGGCTAGGCCAGTCTGGGACATCTGGCTTTTATAAAGCATGTCACAAGTGTTACTCAGAGCTCTGTGCTCTGGCTGATGTCCTGCTCTAGACTCAAATCATGGAGTTAAAAAAAAGAGGAAAAAGAGACAGCAAAACTCTCACAAACACTGTTCTCAAAGTACAATTCTCAGGAAAGAACAGAATCCCTCTTACCCCCCACCACAGCAAGAGGAAAGACTGTATTTAGGATGAAGCCACTGCCAGTAGAGCATAAGGTTTTGCAACCCTTCTGTGTAAGCTATAAATTTAATTGTGCTCATTAGCTAGCTCTTCCTTCCACATGCTCATTGACTGATGAACAGAAACACATTTTGCCCGAGGCTCACCTTACCCCAGCAGTGTTGTAACCTGCAGTGCCATGGAGCTGGGGGAGTAACCCCACAGAGCAACAGCAACACCAGGAGACAAACCAGCAGCAATCCAGATGATCTCTCACCCTGGCAAGCAGTGAATCCCAGGGTGCTGCTTCACAACCACAGGTTAAGCTACAACTACAAAGGCAGCACTATGTGCCTCCACTAACCAGAGCAAAGCCACTGAAGATTAAATGAAGCACAGATCTAATAATGCAGCAATCCATACTACCAAAGGTCTCACTGCCTTCCCAATACCAAAATATTTATGTTTCTAGATAATAAAGGACGTGGGCAACCAGAACAGATGGTGCTGCTCCACATGTCCTCAGCAGTGGTGCATCCTGCCATGCTGTACTCCCACACTGCTGACAGTACTGGATGCACCTGCTTTCCAAGCAGCCCAAGCCCTCCTCAAAGCACTACTGGAAAACCTCCCAGGTAAAACAACCAGGGAACAAAGTCAGCACAATGAAGGAAGCAGAGCTGTCCAGCATGTGGCATTTTGCACATGCACAGGAAGAACCACATGCACAAGTTTTGTAGTCTCAAGTGAGAAAGCATGGCCACAAACAAGGTGACCCTCATCCTGCACTGTAGTTTTTCCTCTCTCCCACCAGGTAATTACAACCCCACCTCTCCCAGTACAATTTCAAGCTTCTGTAGTTTATCTGCTTCACAAACAGCTCCAGTTTCAGTCTTACAGACTATATGCACTGGGCCAGAGAATCCTGCGTAAGGTGAAGCACAGGAGGCATCAATGACATTACAAGGTGGTTGGGGTTTTCTTGTTGGTTTAGTGGGGTTTTCTTGTTGGTTTAGTGGGGTTTTTATGGGGCAGTTTTTGTTTGGGCTTGGTTGGGGTTTTTTTAATTTTTTTTTATATTTTCTGCAAGTTTTCCTATGGAGTTGCAACACTGGAATGACAGCTTGAAGCCTAAGAAAGTCTCATGTTAGTAGCTAACCTGTGCAGACCCTTCAATTGTGCCAAACTATGCATCACCAATGTTTTGCATCAGAAATCCAGAGATTTTATTAGCTAAACAAAGTGAGAAAAACACCCCTAGGCTTTACAGAAAACAAGCAAAAAGGCTTTTCAAAGACAGCATAAACAACACCTATTAAAATGCTGATACATGATCATTTCCAATCAGATCCCACATGCAAGGCAGTAACTTGGAGCAAGCAATACCAAGAGTCAGACAGGAAGCCAATAAAGACATCTCATCAACAAGATGTGATTTTCTAGACTAAATACCACTCACAGAACATTTCTGTTGGCCTTTATCCTACTCTCACCACCTCCAAAACAATGCTCCCCACTGTAAATCAGCATGGTCATTATCAGAGCTAGACTGAACTGACTGGCAGTAATTGATTTCAAATTAAAAACATCACATCATCTTCTAAAGACTCTATGATCAACGTGTAAAATTAAAAACTATGAGATTTACTGCCTGGACATAAAATAAAACATATCTGAAGTTTCTAATCTCTTCATCATGAAGACAAACCACTTCTAAGGTAAATGAAAGACTAGAAACCAGTCTTACCCTATAAAGCTGGAGAGGTTATGGCTTGTTCAAAAGCAGCTTGGGTTTACATCAGTGTGGGCAATATCAGACTACACATGAATGTGTTTTGCACCTTCCTTCTCATGGATGTGCACAGCTGAGCATCTGTACTAATACTGTAGACTGCACTAGAACATGAGCTTCTTTTTCAATAGGTGTTCTTACAGTTTCCTCACTGCTCCACTCTGTCCAATTTCCAAAAAAATGAATTCCAATCACCAGTCAACAACAGTTTTAAATAAACTAAAGTCAGGCAAAAATGACTGCATGGTTAAACAGCTGCTAAGCTTTAAAGCCTTTAAATTTAAATAAAGGCTTCAAGCATCTTCAAACTGTAATCACAGTGTTTGGTGCTGCTTAGCAGTCAAGCTTGGAAAAAAAAGGTGGATGTTTGGAGTCAAGGTGTTTGCCTTCCCAAGTAACCACTACAGATGCTGAGATCCTGCTTCCCAGGAAGTAGGAAGGAATCTGCCTGCCAGTATGGAGTCATAAATGAACTCTTCTTGCTACTTTGCTTGAACATGGACCTTTTTTTGCTTCCCATCTTAAACAGTCTTCATCTCAATTCCCAAGTCTTCTCCAAGTTTTTACTCTTTCCTGTGCCTTCCTGCAGTGGGAGGAAATGAGTAAACAGCTCTATGGGGCTCAGCTGCTGCTGTTCACCTGTTACCAGGAACAAGTCATCCCTGCAAAGAGACTGCAATGCTACAGAAGCACTCTCCTCCTCTGGGCCACTAATCTAATTGCACAGGTCACTCCTTATGTCCTTCACTTTCCTTGTCTGCAAGACATGTATTTCCTCCAAGATTAATCATTTTGGGACAGTTCTCAGCATTGCTCAACAGCCATGCTTCAGCACCTTGAGAAATAATATCCCTAAGCACCTCTGCAAAGCCATTCTCCTGTATTTTGCAGATTGTTTCAGCCTTGGAAAATGTCACTTGGTTCTATACCCGCAGAGTGGCTTTTTAAGGTATTTTCCAGGCAGCATGCAGGACACTTCAAACCAAGCCCATCAAGAGATGATCTGGAACCAGTTTTGTTCAGGAGAATCCTCTGGCTCAGCAACTGACACAACAAAACAAACCAGGAGCTGAATGGGCTGTTATCACTCTGCTTAGCCTGCTAAGCACGGGGGTGGGTGAGAGCCTCCCCTGGAGCAGCCTGTGCCCTGGTCTTGGTCACAGAAAACACCACAATCACCACACAGCACACACTGCAAGCTCCTCAGCTGGGCAGGGCAGAGAAAAATGTAATGAAAGGCTCATGGATCAAGGTAAGGGGACAGGGAGATCACTCAGCAATCACCATCAGAGGCAAAACAGATTCGGCTAGGGGAAATCAGTTCCATTTATTAACAAACAAATCAGAGTAGGATAATGAGAAATTAATATTAAATCATAAAAGACATTCCTCCTACTCCTCTGCTCTTCCTGGGTTTAACTTTACTCCTGAATTCTCTACCTCCTTCCCCTCCCCAGCAACACAGGAGAAGGGCATAGTGGTTACAGTCAGTTCAACACTCATCATTTCTGCCATTCCTTCCTCCTCAGGGAGAGGACTCCTCACGCTCTTCCCCTGCTCCAGCGTGGGGTTGCTCCCACAGGAGACAGTTCTCCACAGACATTTCCAATGTGAGTTCTTCACAAACTGCCCCAGCATGGCACCCTTCCCCAGGGTGCAATCCTTCAGGAACAGGCTGCTCCAGTACGGGCCACTGCAGGGTCACAAATCCTGGCAGCAAAATCTGCTCCAGCATGGGCTCCTCTGTCCACAGGCCCTGCCAGGAGCCTGCTCCAGTGTGGGCTTCCCACAATGGCACAGCTTTCTTCAGGCATCCACCTCTTCCATCCTGGGGTCCTCCATGGGCTGCAGTTGGATCTCTGCTCCATTGTGGACCTCCATGGGCTGCAGGGGCACAGCTGCCCCACCATGGCCTTCACCACAGGCTGCCAGAGAATCTCAGCTCCAGCATCTGGAGCACCTTCTCCCCCTCGGTGTCTGCAGGGCTGCTGCTCTCACTCCTCTCACCAGCTGCAATTGTGCAGGTTTTCTCCCCTCCTTAACTCTTATCCCAGAGGTGCTGCCACCATCACTGATGGCCTTGCCTTGGAGCCATCTCAGAGTCGGACACGGGGGAAGCTTCTGGCAGCTTCTCACAGAAGCCACCCTGCAGCCAAACCCTTGACAAGCAAACCCAATACACTCACTTGTCACTCACACAACAATCTGAATCCATCAGCTGTCAGGCCTGTATATATTTACTAACATACCTCAACACACTAGGTTTGTGCTCTTTTGTTTTCAAATATGTTATAATCACATTAAATCTAAACTTCACCACAAGCTTCCTGAATCTTCTTTACTGCAAAAGGACCTTATTATATCATTAAAATAATAAACTTAGAAACCAGGAACATGATTAAGGGAGACAGGAACAGCTTAGAAAAGTCAAATAAGGCAAGGAAGGGAGAATGGAAATAAAGAAAAAATCAAGAACTGTGTGGGTGGAACTGGTGACCCATCAGGCTTCAAAACAAGCATGGAACAAAAAAACTATAGAAAAACCTGTTTTGTCAATTACAATCCTGGGAAGAAAAAATAAATAAAAATCAAGGATGCTATTTAGTACTATAAATACACCTATCAGCAGTCACTCTGGCTGCTGCAAGAACCATACAAAAATACCTATAAAGGACAAAAAAGTTCAGTAGAGGATCTTGTGCTGATCACAGAGCAATATTAGCTCAGTATTGCATGCAAGTGTTGGAAAAGATGATCTTCAATCTTTCCAGCAAAACATTCTTTGCCCACACAAGAGGAGAGAAGCCAGGCAAACTCGGTAGTCCAATATTTTTGCCTCCTGTTGCTAATTTGTCCATCACCTACCACAAGTATCCTGACATCATGGCACAGATGAACACTCCCTGTAACTCTGGAGGGGACAAAAGAAAACTTACAAGGCCAGGAGGAGGAATGGGATCATGCCAGTGGCATTGGAATTCAGCTATCTGAACCCCAGGAATAGTTACATGGACTGTTTTTGACCTACTCAACAATCTTTCCATCTTATCCAACCCTAAAATAATACTGTTCTAAAATGGAAATAAAGGAGGAAAGTGAGTTTTAGCCAAAAAAAGTGTTTAAAAAAAAAGTCAGAATCAAATGCTAGTTTGATTGGTGTGGAAATTGTAGGAGAAAAATCCACCTCAACCAGTTCATTTCCCAGAATGATTTCTTGGGGTCTTCAAATGAAGATGGCATCCCAAGGCACATAAGAGAATTCCTGCACAAAAAGCTTACTTGCTTTAAGCTACATTCCCTCACAGATATGAAGCAGCCTCCTGCCCTTAACTATTTTTAAGGCAATGTAAAGAGCCAGGTGATAGAGCAGGAAATAATCACCCCCCAACCTCTGCCATTCCTTGTTTTGATTCTAGTAATTTCAGTGTCCTAAGAAGCAAGGACATAGCTTCCATATTCCACAGGTTAACAGTGATATTTCCTGCAGTATTTCCCCATCCTCCCCCATCCAACCTGGCCTTCAACACTTCCAGTGATGGGACATCCCAGCTTCCCTGGGCAGCCTGTGCCAGTGCCTCAGCACCCTCTCAATAAAAGATTTATTCCTAACAACTGATCTAAGCCTGCCCTATGTCAGTTTAAAGCCATTATCCCTTGTCCTGCTGCCACAGGCCCTTGTCAAAAGTCCCAAAATATTACCAAAGGATATCTTAAACTGAAATAAACTACCTATAGACCACATCTGTTGCTTGCTAAGCCACTGTACTCACAGTACTGTTTCTTTTCGCTGTTGCAAATTAAAATTCAGAGGGAAAGATAAGCAATGAATGCTAACAAGAGATTGCAGAGACCAGAGAATCTGGACACCATTTCTGCAACACAGTTTTCCCCCAGAAGCACTCTGAAAGCAAGCACTCTGTCTTGCCAGCCATTTTAATCATATAAAGCAGACAACTGGAGGAGAAGAGCAACACCAAAAAAAAAATAAATGACACACAGAGATATGTCTGGAGATGCTGCTTATAAACCATCCCTTTCTTTCCTCTTCTCCCTTAGTGGTTTTGGTCTGATGGGGCTATTTGTTTTGGTTTTTACCTTGAGGTTAGGAGAAGACAGGTTATACCTCCCCTGGAAGCATGAGTCAGCCTTCCCTCACACAACAGCCTTGGGTGCCAAAAGCTGGTACATAAAGCAACAGCACTGGAACCCAAAGTTCACAGAAAGTTTGGCCATCTGGCACTTCACATCCACCAGCTGTCAGCAAGCACCAACAGGTGAACTCAGAAAATGACAGTAAAAAGTGCTGTGATACTTCTCATAAAATTCAATTCTCATATAATTCAAGGCTAGATTGAGATGGAGACCTGTGTGCTACTAGAGTTTAAGAAAATAGTCCGCTGAGTTTTAAAGTGATGTTACTCCAAAAAGCAGATCATGAACCCTGCTTCCCCTGAAGGAATACTAAGCATGTTGTGAAGCCAGAGTGCCTGCAATAGACTACAGGGTTAAAGAGATCTGACAAGCATGAAAAATATACCACAAAACTCACTTGTTTATTCCTGCACTGCTTAGGATCAGCCCCTGCCCCAACTCCTCCTAGTGTGCATATTAGTCCAACAAAAGGACACACAGAGAAAGAATAATTGTTTTTTTTATATAATAGTTGATTTGAACTACATTTGACAGGCTACTTTTCTTCTGGGATCTGTAACACAATGATGTCTACTTTGTACATGTGCTTCTCTATCAAATTTTGTGGAAGAGAATCACAAGAGCCACAGGAGACTGTTCACAATATATATAGGCCACTATCATCTCAAAACACTACAGACACAAGAAAACCCAACCACAGCAAAAGACAGACTCTTTGCCTAATGATTACCTAAAGTGGCACCAACTGTGTTCATCTTTCCACCTGCAATACTGTGACCCCTTTTTCCTCAGGAACACGCTAAATCCTTTGATGGCTTTGGATACAAGACAATAATAAGTATCACCTATCAATATAACTTAAGATATTTAGTTGCTTTTTGACATACTAAGTCCCACTCTGCTTGTAAAATTCATTTTGATTTCAGCTAGCTTGATGTTATAAGCTCAGAATTTACACCCTTCCTGGGAGAAAATGGTCTACAAGCAATGGCAAAGTAAATCAAACCTTGACTGTTATCTCAAAATGTGCTCAAAAAGGAATATCAGGAAGACATGTTTTATATTTAAACACTGTTCAGAGCAAGGGTAAAGTAGGGAAAAGATTACTTGAAATAACAACTGCTCCAGCTGTCTCTGCTTGACAGTAACAGCACACCATAAGGACAGGGAGAGTTCCCTCAAAGTGCAATTTTGAAGGACCAGGGTATTTGTTCAGGCTGGGGAACAACTTGCACCTCACTCTCTCATTGAAATAGCACAGCACATGGTATGTGTCCCCATGAAGATGTGCAGCTCTACTATGCACCCCCAAATCATCTGCCCCAAACTCTTAAGAGCAATGAGAAAGCCCAAATCAAGCTCTGAGCTAACCAAGCTGTTTGTGGGAAAGCACTTTCCTATCAGCAAGCTGAAGGGGCAAATGGAACCACACAGTGCTGCAGAGCAGGAGCCCTGTCCCAGCCAGCCATTACCCAGCACTCCAAGTGCCCTGGCAAACGTGGAAATGCAAACTGACCTCCAAAGTTGGCGAGTCGGCCGATCCTGGTGACGGGAACCTTCCTCTCCCGGGCCCGCTCACTGAGCTGCAGTGGAGAGAGAGAGAGAGGGGAAAAACAAAACCAGAAATCCACAGATTAACTGGGCACATGGTCAGACACCTGCAAAGTCAGAGCACAACCCAGAGCACCTGAACAGCTCCATGCTGCAGAAAGCTTTCTTTGAACCCGAGCCTTGTATCTGCTGGGAGATTTTCAAGGGAATACAGTGCAGAACAGACACACCATGAACTGAAACACCAATCAGAGGAGAGGACAAGAGGGTGGGAAAGACAGAAGAGCTGATAACCACATTTGGAAACCCCATTTTCACTTTCAACTCAGCAGCCCTTGCATTTTGAACTTGGAGAAGACGCACAGTGCTAACCCAAACTCCCTTCCACACATGGAATTAGAACTCACAGAGGGTCATCAGATTCACACGACTGTAGGCAGTTCCTCCATGCACAGCAGCAGAAGCAGCTAAGTATACAGTTTCACCAAAGCAATATCCTGAGTGAGTGAGCCCATACTGGCATCTGATATTGGATGTGGGGAAGGAGGCACGAGGTCAGAGCAGATGACAAGTATCTGTACTCAGTTCTGCTGTGGGTTCTGCACTCTCACACAAGGGCATGAAGCACTAAAGCAACAACTGTGAGCTATGCTGCTCTCCAATCTCATTATGCTCAGGGCAACATTGCCTCCACCTCCACAACTACAAGATGCCACACAGGAAGCCACAGCCTCCACTGTGAGGAGCTTAATTCCCATTCTAAGCCTCTGTTTACTTTTTAAACATCCACTCACATCAGGTTATCTGACATAGAGGAAGAGCAAGTGTGAAAAGAGACTGAAAGGCTATTGACAGAACAAATATCACGGGGATAATGAGCACTGTCACTTCCCTCTTTTGCCTCCCAAAAAGGGAATAGCAGAAGAGGAAGAAATGAGAGAAACATAATAAAAGGTAAGGACAATCCAGTATAGAAACCACAGCACTGAGAATCCTTAATTAAAACAACATACCATCTGTTTGTAGGGTTTCTGCCCTGAACTTGTTTTGGCCTGTCTGGCTTTATCAATATCTTCAGCTGTTAATCCACCAACAGAGGAATGGTCTTGGTGAAAAGCCCTACTTTGTCCAAAGGCCGTAGCAAAAGGATTTCCAGGGTCCCTAATGCCTCCAAATAACCTTGCATCCATTTTGGGAGGGAAAGGCTTCTGACCCATACCAGAAGCTCCAGTCTCATCAACATTTCTAAAAGGTCCATTTGTTGTGTAGGAGTAAGCAGGGCCTTCAGCGCTGTGTTCCTGAGGCTTGCCAGGGGCACTGGAGAAGTCCATTGGAGCATCTGATGGCTCTCGGGCTGAGAAGTCATAGTCTTTCCCAAAATCCTCACCAAAGTCAGTAATGTTCTCCTGCTGTTTGCCTAGCTCCTGCAAACAATAATAGAAATACTTTGAGAAAAGAGCTTCAACCTTGCTCCCTGCCCACCCCATGGTCCTCAGAGAGGAGCACATAGCCAGGTGTCATGTCTTCTCAGTAAGGAGCTGTAGAGACTTAGAGACTCTGCACCACAGACATTCACAGCAAGAGACAATGAGGATGTTTGGAATCCCTGGCAACCTTGTAACTCCACTGATGGGACAAATTCTTTACCAGTTCCTCAACTATCCCTAACTGGAGACACCTTGTTTTTACATACGCTTCCAGAGAGGGTCACTAAATGTGGAGTTCACTAGAAACAATGCACTGCTCACAAACAACAGGTGATGGGAGCTGCAAGATCAAATAAGATGTACTTAGGAGGGATAACAAAATGCTAAACCTCATAACATTCAGTTTTCCCTCCTCCCATCCTGTTCCCAGTCACACAACATGAGCATTTCCAAGCCCAAAGCCACCTGGCAACAACAGATACCTACTTACAGGAAGAGTAAGCTCAGCCTTTCACAGCCACACCACCACCAACTGCAAAACACATTCCATTATTCAACCACTAAACTATGTGTTGTCATCCCAAAATAAATAAAATTCTGTGCCTGGAGCAAGGATAACAGCATCAGGCACAGCAACACTCCAGGCAAGCTTCTCCTGACACTTTTCTCTTTTCTGTCCTAACCTTGCAAAAGCTGCCCCACAAAGTCCAGATATTTCTTAACACTTTTCAGTCAAAAAATAAATAAATAAGAGTCAACAGGAGAGCATTATCTCCTGTTCACTTATTCCTTCACATATACTAGTTATCTATCTCAGCAGTGGCAATACCATAAAATAACTCATGACCATCACAGGCAGTCAACAAGATTTTAAATCCTGCTGTGGTCAGGCAAGCAGGCAGCATATTTCAGGCTCTTTCCTAAACATTAATTAAATTTCCCTTCCTTAGAGAAAAAAACAGAACATGGTCTTTCTTTCCTGTTATTCAGCAGGTCTCATGCTATTCTGAACCTCAACATCACAGTGGGGGAGGAGAGGAGAAATGTTTACAGATTGGGACTGTGGCCCACAATACTGACCAATGATTTCAAGCAAGAAGGCCTCCTTACTTGCATACTTAAATTTTTAGAAACACAACAGACAGCTAAAACCTTGTCACAATGTAGAAGATCTTCTTCTCTTCAAAACAGAGGATGCTGTACATTTAGATTTCTTACTGAGCCCAGCTTTGGCAGCAGCTTCTCTTGCAACCCATTTACAGAATGCAGGGCAAGCGTTCTGCAGTTGAGCTCATTGCGCTTCTCTTGTGCAGAGAAACACAGAATATTATCTCTCTCTCCTCTTGGGTGCAAGAGGAGGACAATGACAAGACAAAGCACTATCCCCATAGGCAAATACACAAGTTAGTTCTACTGCAAGTTTAAACAGAACCAAGAGAACATAGGCCCAGATTCTAGGACTGAAGCTATAGATTGCCATGATAGTCTAAGCTCATTGCATAAATACCATCAAAATCTCATTCACTAGTTTCTGTTTCAAAAATGATCATCTGAGCTACACACTCTTTCTAAAGGATGATGAGAGAGAAGTACTACAGACAAGCCCCTTTCTTTCAAAAGAAGGCAGCAGAGCAAATGTGAAGCTCTTATAAATCTCTGATGAGAGAAGCTGCTGTCTGGCTTTCCTTATGTTCCTCATTTGAAAGCCAGTTCTGAAAATCCAGCCTGGGCTGTAAGTGGTGAATGGGCAAACACCTGACCCACTCTGAAAAATATCACGTGCACCAATTCTGCCAAGAAAGGAAGCAGCACTGAGATAAATCCAATGCACGCTAAAAGAGCCCCTTCATTTAGTCAATTAGAGGTAAATCAGTGCCTGAACTTTAAAGGACACTCTAAATAACAAAGCTCCTGACCAATCTTAACAAGAGCTTGATCTTTGACAAGATGAGACAAACAGAGCATTTTTCTTATTCAGCATGTCTCAAACATTCAGCAATGGAAACATAAACACTCTGCAGTAACATTCCCCTCCCATTCCTTTGCAAGCACCTTCCACACACCACAGAATCCAAAGAACTCCCAGAACATTGCAACACTATTATTATTATTATCATCAATCCCGCACTTCAGAACTAGGCTCTCATTCAAGATGTGAGTTCCCAGACACACAACAAAACCAAAAAAGTACCTGGAGAAGAAGCAAAACCTCAGGCTAGACTGTGCACAAAGCTTTGCTTACCTGCACTTTCCCCAAGGCAGAACTGAACTGTTCCTCAGCAGCAGCCTGGAGAGTCTTTGCAATGGTAACTGCATCTCCCCCGAGGAGCACCTGCCGAAGCTGTCCTGCCTGGGTTTCCAGGATCGCTTTACTAAGCTTGGTCAAGCCCCTCATGACCATGATGGCATCACCCGCCATGACTGATGTCTTTCTGTGCTGAAAGATAAAAAGGGAGAGAGGGCAGGGAGACAAGGTGTCAAGAACAAGTTGGCAACAGGTTTCACATCACCTGAGAGCCCATAGCATATCCCTGGGAAATCGCGTCCTGCTTTGGCAAGCAGCCACGATGAAACTTGTCTGCAGCCCAGAGAGCACCCAGGCCAGTCTGAGTGACAGATACTTAGCTGACCTTACCAGGAAAAGGGAACTCTCCTGGCTTTCATGAGTTAGGATAACTTTCTAGGACTCCCCACAGATATCCAAGTTACCAATGACCAGGGCAAGCAAAGACAGGTAAATGTCAGTAACACTGCAAAGATGGTCTTGTTTGCTTCCAGATGCTAAAGTGGATTAAAAACATTAGCATTTGACCTTTAAATTTTATGAGGCCCTGGAACATGTTCTCAGGTCCTGATAGCACCGATGAAGTTCACTGTCACGTTCCATTCCTGCCCTGGAGCTGTGCCTGCTCATTTTACATGACTGAATTTCTTTACTCCCACACCAATGATTAAGCTTTGTCCATCCTCCACAGCAGTCTGCTCCCTAGTCTGCTCCATCCCCAACTTGTAGCTCACTCTGCTACTTTCCATTGGAAACCTAAGCATGCTCACAACACCTGCCAATCACAGCATCTGCAAAGTGCTGCACTACAATGCTGAATTTTTGACTCAGTCCCCCTTCCTTTTCGAGGGGCTCCATCTCAGATTTGTAACAGCCTGTGCAATTTCAGTGTCCAAATACAAAGTGGGCTCTGTAGGATGCAGGACAGAGTGTGTCTGACAAAGGTAATTTCCATCAACTCCCTTGGCTCAGCCTAGCTCCAAGCTCAGGCTCAGGACACCGCCTCTCCCACATCACTGTGGTTCACATAAAAGAAATCCAGTGGGTGGGGTGCAAAACCATTTTGCAGGGCAGATCTTTCACCTGCTTATTTCACTCATCTTCTACACCTTTAAGGCACAGACAGGGTCACTGTGCCAGGACTGGCTCAGTTGCACATATTCCCATCTTTACTGACACAGAAGACAGAGGCATGCAGTTGGAACAAGATGCTAAGGTCCAGAGGTCTAGCTTTTTGCCTATACAGCATTCTCTGTAATGACATGGAGAGAAAAAAAAGTGCCCTGACTGCAACAGGTATGCAGCACTAGTCTAAGGCCACATATCTAATTTATTTCCTAGGTAGGTACACAGGTATCAATTCATTTTTAGAAGATAACCTGTAAATGTGCACATATACTCAATTATAAGTGTTAATACACTGATGTGGTACGAGGGGTCCTGAGTCAACAGCACATATGGCATTACACTCAACTGCAGACCACAAGCAACTGGATCCAGTTACCTTCTCAAGAAACACAAGCCCTGTCTCAAATATGTCAGCTGTACCAGTCATGAAGGAGAAGAATGGACTGCTAAAGCTAAATTTCTGTCTAAGTACACAATTTTGCTGTGATCACACATGAAATGCACAGATTATTACAGCAGAACTTCAGAGAGACATTATTGTGCAAATGGAGGATAAAGGCAAGTTACTGGGATATTTGTTTAACCACTGTTTTATCGGCAATCAAAATCAGGAACAAGCACTGCAGCCAGGAAGTGTTACACTTACATGTTGCAAGTACACTGTTAAAAGGACAGTCAAGTGTTTACAATGAATCTGGGCATGACAGATTAGCTGTAAAAATAAAAACCAAGCCCACTCTGTGGTTCTCATTACACACTATCCCTATGCTCCAGACCTCCAAGAAGTGTTACTCCTGCATCTCTCCAAGCTTCATCACTATGATTTGTTTTAACCTTGTATAATGCACTTCTAAACTCAAAAGTTGCCTGTCAGGTAAGGAAATCTACTCTGTCAACAGGAAGAGTTTTTCTACCCCTACATCTTCACACTGGAAATTTCCACGCAGATCTCACTCAAAGCATTTATTTGCAGGCTGTCCCTGCAATTCAAATCAGGCAAAGAAACCAGCCAACAACCCAGTACTGTCCCAGCTGAAATGAGACCATTCAAAGGTTGCCACTATTAAGAAATAAGTGCTTTTGTGATCACAAGTATTAGCAGCAAGGAAAGCTTGAGTGCAAAGAAAGTTCATTTCCTCCATCCCAAGAAGGGTAACAAAAGGTAAGCCAATACAGATTAAGACAATGTACACAAAAAAATTTCCACTTTTAATGTATTCTTACTAATCAACAGCAGTAAAACGATACACTCCTTTCACCCAAAAACAGCCAAAGACCTTGCTATGAAGAGACAGTTAAGATATGCTAAATGTGCATTTTTTTAAAAGAAATAAATATCCAAACAAAATTTCAGGAAAGCTAATGCAGCCACAAGTAGAAAACATACATTGCACAACACTCATTCAACCCTCCACTGCTAAATATATCAACAGGCAAAGAGGACCTATTTCCCTGCACAGATTTGGCTACAAGACACTGGATTGGGCACACTCTTACCCATATCCTTCTGACTTCCATGGTATCAGCCCTACTTGCTCTGCACAGAAACTATAACCACCTAGGTACCAGGTTAAGTGGTTTGTTAGCTCAGAAGCACCTCAGAAGCCTGTTCTGCCAAAGGATAGGCTATTCTAAATAAAACATATGCTAGATAATCAAGAAGGTAAAAGACTACACACAAAAAAATAATCAAGCATTAGGAAAAATATCTCTTTTTCTTCAACAAAAAAGCAATAAGACAAGCAAGGACAAGAGACACAAAACCTGAGATGGACAGAGCATACAGTTCTAAGAAGGCTGGTACTGTACCCAACAACTACACTTGTGTCAATACCCAGCATAGACAGCAGGCAAAGCATTCTTTCCCCCTAAGACAAAGTCTGTTCACACCCTACTAAATCAAAAAAAAACCAGTGTAAGCAAGCTCTATCAGAGATTTAGGGAATGGTTCCAAATGGAATTAGTCCAAGTGCACAAAGTCTATATCACACTTGACTTGCTCCCTGAGGATTCTTCATCTAGCACTAGAGAAGTGGGGCACTGCTAGCAGAGAGCATGGAAAAGTCAGAAGCTGTCAGAGTGCCTCTAACCTGGACTGAAGAGGGCTGACAAGTGTCAGTCGTGACCCCTATTCCAAAAATAGGCAGGGTCATAGATTTGGCTTAGTAAGCTCCTCACAGTTGAATGAGCCCCTGGAAAACCCCCAACACCTTCCAGCATGAGGAAGCTCAAGCCAAGCCACCCTCGAACATCAGGCAAGGTCTGCACAGCAGGCAGAGGGGCTTCTACAGCTTAGATGCCACCTGATTCAGAGCCCTGCTGTAGCAGCAAAACTGAACCAATGCCTGGGATGCTCCTGCGTGCAACAATCCTCAGCCTCACAGCCCACCATTCTCTAGAGTGACTGATGGCCAAGTGTTTCCTCCCCTTTTCAACATTCCAGATTACTGGACTGAAGGTTTAAGCTCAGGTAGCAAGATATGCAGCATAGCAGAGGTCAAAACAAACCAAGGGCCTTGCTACAAGCAACAGAGAAGAAATCATGTATTTGTCCTGCCACATTCTTCCATTCATTCCCTTTCTTTTCCATGTGCTAATATGTGCTCCTACAGACACACAGACCTGCTTCTGACTCCACGAGCTCTTGTCCAGATGCTTCTACAGTGAAAAGTCTCACTCATGACCAAGTTTTAAACATAAGATTTCTAATCATACAAATAGGAGAAACATTTCTGGAAGTTCTCTGTGCATGACAACACAGCCTCTTTCAGTTTATGGGAATGACTTCTACTATCAACACTATGCCAAACATACAAACACTAATGAATAATTTAGAAAACAAAACAACATAACACAAAATAACCAACCAAAGAAAAAACAATTAAAAAAAACCCCAAACAAAATCAGAGTGGTTTTACAGCAGCCCATATTACCCCTCTCAGGTCTGCAGTTTTAACTGCCTTCTTTATCTTCAACCTTTATTTTAAGTAAATGAAACAAAAATGAATAATATTAGTTTGGACAGGCAGTAACGTAGATAATTAGACATCACATTTCAGGAAGAGAAAGCAACCTCTACATCTTCCCTCTCCCCGTTACCATTTATTACAATCACTTATCTTGGTTGTATCTAAACAAGGACTAAAACCCTGGCTTCAGTGTTATAACCACCCACACCACCAGAGCAAGTGTGGCAAGAGTACACTGAAATAAAAATAATAAACACCACAAAAAAGATGCAGAAGGCCAGATACTCGGGCCATTGTTCCATGGCCATGAACTAACACTAGACTAAGTTCAATATAACTAGTATTCATTAAGATGCTCTGTAACTGTTCTTTTACAGATTTTTTTCATTTCTTTTTATGTTTGTTGCCATACCAACCCTTTCATGTGATCCTTTCATTAATGGCCTTTTTCAGTTCCATCACACACCTCCCCACCAGTTCCTTTGATACCAGATTGTCAGGTCCCTGCCTAGATGTATTTTCATTAGCTGGACTCCTTGGGTTGCAGCTGACCCAAATTTCAACCACACAGGGCACAAAACCGGCATTTTAAAAGGAAGAAGTTGCCATCACCCTTTAAATCAAACTGAAAATCCACCTTGCTTATCCTTCATTCTCCCCCCTCCCCATAACTCCTATACATTGCATCCCCAAAAGAAACGTCTTTAAAGATGTGACCTATAACAGAACTAAGGACCCCTATATTTGATCCTGCCCCGTGGCTTGCACTCAAGCCCCCTTAAGCTGAATTCATCAAGTCTCTGAAAGCTGCTTTACAACAACCCTTCCACAAAGCAGTTTGCCAATGCCATTTAAAACAAACACCTTTGAAGGGCAGGCGGAACTGGTTTGCTCCCTAATCACTACAATAGCAGTACACACACCGATAAAACAGGCTGCTTGGCAGACAAACATCTCTTTCCACCAAAATTCAGAAGGCTTAGCACTCATTTTTGGCAAATGACAGCTTTTTCAGAACCACGTTTTCCCCATAAATGGCTTGACACACATAAGAGTGAAAAGAATGCTTGGACACTTTAAAAGTAAGCACACCCTGCTTTATTTTAGGCACAGATACATCCATGGAAAGTGAATGCTCTGGACCAACAGCCCAGTTTACTTCTTTCTAGACAATGTCTGGGGACATGCAAAAGCATAATCACAGCCCACATGCCTGGAATTAACACAGCATCTTTCAACCAACAGATGGAAACAATCTACACAGATCTAGAAATAATTTACCCATGATTAAGATTTACCACAATTAAGAGAGCATGTTACAGGCCTCATTACAGATCACTTCTGATACGCCCTGACACAATACCCTAATAAATCCTGTCCCGGGCACATGTTGTTTGCTGTTACACTGAGGTAGCTCCAACTCAGTTGCTGTGATTTTAAGGTCACTGCTTGTTCACTTTTCCCCAAGAATGTGATCTCTGTCTGCTCCTGAGAATTAAGTCTCTGCAGTTGGGGGCCCAGAATAATAATAATTTTTAAAATCTATTTATCTCATTTGCAAGGCAAAACATTTTGGGCCATTGGGATGGATTTCAATCTGAAGTTGTATTTATACCAAACACACAATCTTTGTATTACCTCTGTTACCAAGAGGAAAAGGAAAAAGATTAAGAGTACAAGGAAAAAAGGGTTTTCTTTTCTATTTACACAGTGGGTCATGTTAATGAGTGGATTGCACTGGATCCTCGACATAGCTCAAAAGCTTCAAGTGTAACTTTAATCACTTGAATAATTCTGATAAACTTTGGATTAATGTTACTTCCCATGCATGTAGGTCATCCACTCAGCAACAAGGACAACATTACATTAAAATCAAAACGGAGCATGAGCTCTAAGCACACAGATTAATATGAGATTCTGGCAGATGCAATATTTGAAGCATGTACTTAAGAAACAAAACTACTACAGGATGAAACCTTTATTTAGGTTTATGGCAAGTTTACACATAAGCACAGTTCACTAGTTCCAAGTCATCCCATCAACAGTAATGCACAGCATTACTTTAGAAGCCAAATCCCCCACATCCATATGGAATAACTCTACCTCGCACTATTTACAAAAAAGTCACACTAAAGCTCTTCACTGATCATATCCAAACCCTGAACTTCAAACAAAATCTGAACATTACAAACACCTTCCCCAAGACTGCAGAGCAGCTCTATTCTCTCAGTCTCTTCAGCAGTTAGAGCAGAAGAGACCACGAAGGCTCAGCTCCCTCTGATGCACAGGGAGCCAGTCCCTACCTGATGCACAGTTCTGCATAGGAATCAACAGAGCTTTCCACTGGTCTTGTACTCTGAATCAGAATATAAACTATAAATGAGGGAGATTATCAATTTGCTGCTAATTTTTTTTTGCACACACTGTTATGCTGTAATTGTTTTCATTGGAAGTTTTGACTTTCCAAAAGCACAAGTCCAATTTAGGAACTGGAAACCGATAAAGTGCTATGCCTCACAAACAAGTGCAGATTCCTTTAGACTTAAATGCACTACTACTTAAAGCAAAAGTCTTGAGAAAAATAGCAGCTGTTCCTCTTGCATTTAAACACACACCCCTCTTCAGTTATAACTCCCAAAAAGCTAGGAAACTGATGTCCCAGTTGTCTACTTTAGAGGGAAGAGAATAAGCGATCTACCCAAACTTACACCACTTGTCAGGCATGGGGTTGGGAACAGAATCCCAGTGCTCTGGGATTCCACTGATCCTTACAGCTCACAGCCTATCCCTAAGAGTCCTCTAAATACCCCCCTCCAGAGACCAAAGACAAAACAAGGACTTAGAGCTGGTTTGCTGACCACCTACACAATATATTGCCAAGTTGTCATTAAATGCCACGCTGGCAACAGCTTCTAGTCAGAAGCTTTCTAAGAACTAGACACAACCTGTAACTGTGCTGTACACCTGTTCTTCCTCAGGGGGAAGCAGCAATTTTGCTTATCACCCTTTGTGCACACCAGGACAGACCCTTGCACACCACGGCCCAGGCTGCTGTTATCAAGTCCCTAAGCCGTACCCCCGCAGGTCTCTCTGGGTGACAAACACACCCCCTGGGCTGAGCACAACCCCTCTGCCAGCCCTGCGAGCAGCAGGCAAACACCACGGCCACTGACCCCACTATTGATCCTGCAGGCATTCGTGGCTGTATGGATCTCATGGCTTCCAACCTTGCCCTGGAAGCTGGGGTGAGGTTCCAATTTAGCAACTTAGAACACATCCTGGTCTATTCATAGCCTCCTGACATACCAGTGCCCTGGCTGTGGGATCTTTCATTTTTCTGGCTGTGCTAAAACCTCCCTGCAAGAAGAGGACCATAGGCAAGAAAGGATTACCTCAAGAAGGTATAAACTGATCTCTGTGGTGCAGGGGAACAGATCTATCAGAACCTGCATGACAGCTCTGCCACAGACCAGTTATTTCTGTCGGCTCCTGCTCCCCACACATGGGTACTTTTGACACCAGGGTAAATGAGAGTAATGAGCTCTGTATTTCTCAAAACTTACAACTAAACCTAACCTGCAAGGTCTCAAACCTGATACAGGATCTGTAATCTACAACTCTATATATATAGGTTTTATGAAAATACATTCTACACAATATAAACATATTGCCTTTCCAAATTAGAAAATCCAAATCTTTTTGCAGCTTAAACAGCTGCCTTTGAAAATCCCCAAACTCCCAGAGTGAATTCCGAAAGGCCATGCTCCACAAAACTTTGCTATGCAAAACTGTAGGTTTGCTGATTGCAGAAGGGTTCTCTAAAGGAAACATTCAATCCACTTGCAGTTTATTTCCCAGCCATTCTCCCTTCCATCTCTTCCCTAATTCCAACTACTCTCTTAATGACCACTTTGACCATATCAAATTATGAATAGGATTTAATCCTTCCAAATGGCACAATCCAGACAACACAAGAGCTGTGACATTTCAGAACACTGCCCCAAGCCCTTTTACAGTTCATTTGTTCAGCAGACCCAGAAGAAAACCAAGGCATGCAACTGGTTAAAAAGGAGGCATGAACAGCAATGAAAGGGGCCACATAAAGATCTAATCCACACGGAAAACCAGGACAAACTGCAGAGGCAAAACAAACACAGTAAGAGGACTTTGTAAGTGGGAGTTATCACCTGCACATCACAAAACAGCTCCAGCACCATACAGACCATAAGCAGATCATCCTTCCTGGTGTCTCTACATACAGAATCTACAGTCTTTACAAAAAAGACACAGTCTTATGCAGCTTCCAGAAAATAACACGTATTTTTTAACTCTGGATATGCATGCAGACTTGTTTAAGCAGACACATGAACTTGGAAAGTTTCTAAAAGCCAGCTCTACAGACTGACAGCTAAGTTTTTCCAAGCAAGTAATGTAATTTTCTATGCTGCAAGAAGGACACAGAACATTTCAGAGACTGAATAGCGAAATTGAACATGCTTCATTTAGCTCTACACCTCTACTGACTGACAAAGCACAAAAGCCATTAAAATACCACTAAAATAAAGTGCAGAAACACGACTGTGCAAAGAAGGGGAAAAACTCATGTAACCTGTTATTTCTTGGTCTTGTCATCAGCTCAGATTGATTTAATTTTGCCATCTACTGTACGTGGGGAAGGGAAGGTGAGAGGAACAAAACAAGTAGCATCTAAAAAATTGAGACGCTAAAGATAAAAAATTGAATGTGAAGATAGGAAGGTGCCTATAAAATGAGCTTTCACTGCTGGGTGGGAAAGTAGACAGTGATTGAACCAACACCCTCAAACGAGTGTGCTTCACTGCCAGCCTGCACTTCAGTTCCACATGCAAATAACCACTTTTCTTCTTCAGGTCCTGAAGGAGAGCAGGCACTCAGAGCACAAGGCAGCACTTCTATAAAACAGACTGAAAGAGAAGTTACTTTTCTCCTAAAGCTGCCCTGTTCCAGAATATACAGCTCCATAAGGCAAAAAGCCTCCTCTTCCAGACTTCTTTCTTTGGCAGTTTTAGAGGGAGAAGACAAGACCTACATCACACTGGAGACGTGATTCCTAAATAGTGCTTCAGACTCACTACCTCCATCCTAGGCTGGACTGTTCACCCAGCAGATTTAAGGAAAAAGAAATGCTTATTCATGCACCAAGCCAAGTCCTGAGATGCATTTGGCAAGCCACCTGGATCAAACAATTTATACCGTGCACATTGACACACAAGATGACAGACCATGAGATGTATGCCATCCCTAGTACCTTGGTTAAAACAATAAAGAAAAAAACCCATGCAGACAGAAAAAGACAAACTAATCTATACCTAAAAAAAAATCCCAGCTCCTTAAGTAGTCAACAAGATTTAACATAAAAAAATTAAGAAGCAGGAATTCAGCTCCTGTCCCTTGTCCTCTCTCAGATTCCAGAAAAATAACACAGCCTGGCAAACAGGCTGTGAAACAACAGACCACCACTCGTCTGTAAAAGGACTAGTGGAGGACTAGAAGCCAAGAAAAGTTCTGTTCTTGCTGCATGCATGCATTGAGCTATTATTAACTTGTGTTAGCTATCACAAATGAATTAACCAGAGCTGCACTGCACGGCACAGAACTCCCCTTGGCAGGAACGAAACAAGGTGATCAGCACTCGGACAATAAAGGCATGAGGCAGTTCCCCACATGTGGCCTTTTCTTCTACTGATCTCACTACTTCATTATTAAAAGGGAGACACTGTCAAAGCACAGCAGGTCAACCTTTTTTTTCCCCATCTCGAGTAACACTGGACAATATAAAACTGTTTATTCTAAATGTATCTTATTCAAGGTTACCAAGGTCACTGATAACTAACAGCAATGAAAAAAACATTTACAAAATGAACTCTCCTGGTCTAAGAGCAAGAAGATTCTTGCTTGCCCTTGCTAGCTCCTATTCCTGTGAACTGCAGCTGAACTCCTTCTGGTAACATATGAATGTTCTTATCACATGGCAGAGAAATGTAAAACTACCAATGTACCCTTAGACAACAATCTGTATTCAGTCTGTATAAGGAACAATTTCTTAATCCCTTCTGAAGTATTTTCTTGAGCTGCTATTGACTTTGGCCACTATCCTTCTGCACCCAGTGCTAAGACTTATTTTGCATATGCTCAATTAATACACCGTAGTGCAGTAAAATAATCTAATTTAAAGACAAGCAACTCAGAAAAAAATCATAAATTGTCAGTTTATTTTCTTTAGGAAAACAATACTTTCAGTTGTTGAAAGAAAAGCTTTCATTTCTTTTAGTAACACTGACCACAAAGTTTGGATTTGCATTGCACGGAGGGGAATAGAGAGAATCTTCCCATCTACATTCCTGCTGGGTGGAACATAACCTTGTTGGGTTATCAGAAATAGTGTTATTTCTTGTGACACAGTCCTGCAGAAATGAGACTGGTCGGTAACCATGAAAATAACATTATACAAGCAAAACTTTCAGATTTATAGGTAGCTTGTTCGGTGTCTGTTTAAAACTAAGTATCTCCCCATCAGTTCCTGTTCATTTTGTTACAAAGATTCTACAAGCCTGTTTGCCTGTAAAAAGAAAGATTATTTCCGCAGGCACTTTACCAGAGCCAGACGGTTCACAGGGCGGTTTTTGGGGGGGTTTTTCCCCCCACTTCACCTACAAGCAAAGCTTAAAAAACAGCCAACAACCTTATTTTACATCCACCTCCAACCAGAAGCACGCATCGCTCCCAGCGACAGAGAGCAGTAAGGCTCCAAGCCGGCGCATCCTGGAAAGCACCACAGCAGCAGGTTCTCGTCATGTCCTTGGGCAAGGCGCGTTCCCTACGGAGCGGAACGGCGGATTCCACACTTCTCCCCGAGCACTCCTCGGCTGCACTCCCCGCTCAGCCCGAGCACCTGCCCGGGTGCGCCCAGGCGCCAGCCCCGCTCGCAGCCCGGCGCTGCCGAGCGCGGGGC